>JACEVL010000166.1:1197500-1364959 GCA_020284085.1 Aporrectodea caliginosa | reverse complement strand
TCGCTCGTAAACATGCTGGTGAAACCACTCAAGCTGATCAGAATTTGCATTGAATATACAGCATCTGGAGTAAAGATCAACTGGATTTTATCGATCGCTCGTAAACATGCCCGTGAAACCACTCAAGCTGATCAGAATTTGAATTTCGCGATGTTTTACGAGAATGTGCACCATATTGTCACGCCGCCCCTCGCTTCAACAGATGTCGCCCACATAGTTTCATCTACTGACGAAGCTCGGAAGCTTCGTGTCGCTGTGGAAGGTCCTGAGAGTAATTCAGAGGAAAGGCAGTGCTGGGCTTCGGGTTCGAGTCCTCTTTGCTCTGGCGCGGCCACAGATATCTACCGCCAATCTCTCTAAAAGGAACTCTAGATTAACAAGATATAGTTGCTCGCTATGTCTAAGAGTTACTATAGTTAATGCAGGAGCTGTAGGGTCTTTCGCTCGAGCACTTCTACATTCCTCGAAGCCGATGATCGAGTGGTAAGGCGCGTCTACCTGTTCAGTAAGGAGTTTGAACCTGCAAAACCACAGCTAAATACGCTCGTGTTGGAATGTATGCAGGACTTCTTAACAAATAGCAAAATGAAAGTGATACTAATTTCTAAACGCATAAATTGGAGACTGGTCGACGGTCCTGAGCGGAGTAACTCAACGGTCATTGTTAGGAGCTTAGGGCCACTGTTCTTTTTCAACTGTGTATAGGCCTATGAAATTCCAGACAATAGAAAGTTCAGTGAAAATGTTGGCTGACGACACGAAACTATATGAAGAAAAATACAAAGCGAAGTTGATGAACAGCTGTTATAAGGTACCGCATCCAATTGCAGAGTTATACTAACTCATATTACGGCCATTCAATCAAGGATTGCCCAGAGATGCACGTTTCTGAGTTATTCGAAGTCTTTAAAATTGCGCCCAAATCTCATTTTGACGGCTTATATATGCATTCCGGTGTTCAAATAAAATGTTGGAAACAATGTACAATAATTTCAATTTTTTTTATCTATATTGTATTTGCCATGCAGATGTAAATTCCCTTACACTACATCATATTGATAAGCCAGAAGAGAACATCGAGAGGCATTGGCGTTTACAAACACCCTATAGACAAGGTGGTCTTAACAGATGTAGGCTAGATTTCGGTCTCCACGATTTCGCTCAGACCTTGCCATTAGGCCGGCGTCTACTGAGTTACTTAAGATAGCATATTCCCTGTATACACCAGTATCAATTATAAACATACCTGCCCAGCATAATTCGCCAATAGAATAGACATGCTTAACACCCACTCCTCTATTATAAAGTTAGTTTCTGCGAATATTATAAGTTAAAGAACAAATAAGATGCATAAACGTCTACTGTATAATGTGCTATTTTCCTATTCAAACTGTTATTAACAATTAACTAGTTATTAAAGCAAGCAATGTCTTACCGCCTGTAAGACGTTCCTCCGTTGAATGAGTATGAATCTTTTATGATGAGAATTTCTGTATGTCTACAAGCAACCACAGACATTTCTTGTATAATATTTGCATATACTCGTTAGGCCTATGTTTAATCGTGCGTGCTATGTTATTTTTAAATGACCAACTTGAACGTTCAGTGGTGTTGAACGATCTGCAGCGAGGTTAAACGACATTATACTTATTGATTACTCGCTAACGTCTATTGTTTAGTGGTTATTGTATTATTATATTACATACTGTTTAAGATGTTATGTTTAATAAGCAAACTGTCGTGCTATAAGGTCTTACGAAAAACTATTAGCACTCAAAGACTTAACGGTTCTATGTACTCGAATTTCTGGATTTGAAGCCACTACACGTACTAAGAATGTTATTAATTCGTTCCGTCGCATTGTTACATCGCAGAATCACTTAAGTATAATGACATTCGTGCTAGGCCTTATATAAACTTTCACGTTGAAAACATGGTTTGCTGTATCATTGCGCATTTGTACCTTTAATTAACTAAGTGACACTGACGGGTTTTACTGTACATTTGCACTGTTATTATATTTTATTCAGTTACAGTATAGTTTATAGTTTGAAATGTCGAGTATATATATGTTTGCTTACCATAAGTTTAGTCAAATCCATGTCCAAGCAAGAATGCGTCTGAAGTCAGCGTGTTCCGTAGCAGAAATGCCGACCAATGAGACCCCAGTTCGAAGACAGGCTGCGACTCCCTGCACCTAATTGACCCAATGCACCCTGGGCCGGGTTAATTACACCATATATAGAATACAGGGCGCCAACCCGTTATGGACATTGGGGTGGCATATTTACAAAACCAGTTATGTAGGGAAAGATCTTTGCACGACGATTGTCATCGTCATTTCACGCTCTCATTTTTATGTTTTAAAAGTTTGTCGCAAGTGCAAGCACCTTCAATTTTCTTTAAGACGTTGAATTTTTGTGTTTTCCTTGGTATTGCTTTGCTGAAATCGCAGGTGCGATTCCTTTTTGCGAAGAAGGAGGAATTGTAGGGGTGTGTATGATTCACACACAGGAATGTGAGAGAGGAATAGATGGAAGACAGACAGGCACAGTAACACAGAGACAGCCAGACAGACACATTGACATGCAGACACAGACAGAGGTAGAGAGAAGGACACCTACAGAGATACAGAGCGAGAGGGAGACGGTTAGACAAACAGTCAGACAGACAGACGGACAGACAGACAGAGGCAGAGAGGAAAGGCAGAGACCTGTGCTATGCGTAGGCGTTGCAGGAATGCACTATCGTGCGTAGCACAGGTAGGGGAATCGTGCCTGTGGTTAGGCCTGCACGTGAAAATATGTAGACAGAGCGACGCCGACCGAAAGGCTACTTAAGTGTAGAGTTTTACTGTAAGCTAAGCTCGGTAAGCTCGCTCAGCTCGGTCGGTGTCGCTGCTGGAAGATGTGCTCGTGGTGCTGTGAATAAACAACTCAACGTCAACCAAGTGTCGCTTCTTCTGTTGGTCGAAAACCCCGATCATCGGGCGAACCAGCAACGCTACACATATGTAAATGTATGTAGCCTATATGTTAGAGCCCCTAATCCTAGATGTCGACTATGTGTGAGTATGTATATATGTATACATACATTAGGGTGTCCCACGATAACATAGGAAAAATAAAATTGTTGAAACTTTTGATGCAGTCCCTCCTAAAAGTTTCTTTATGATCCCGTAATATCACCTGCCAAGTTTTATGACATTTCGAAAATATTTAGGGGTCCCGCAAGGCTCATAGAGTTAGTGCAGTTTGTCGTAAATTACGCATGGCGTCATTGACTTTTAAATATTTGGGTGACCACATTTTGATCCCATAATAACATGTTTAGTATCACTAGAAAGCTCTTAAACAGTAGAATCTACAGAAATAACCTTCTTGTATATATGTGAATAAAGTTTCAAGTACGAAGAAGAATAAAACACACTACAACAAGAAATCAAATTTCTTGACTTGCAAATCAAGGAAGACTTTCGAGCCTTTAAATCTGTCGTGCACTGGGAAGGCAAGCTGCTCCCTGACATAACTGGAGTAAACACGGACAAAGTGGACAGATTGTCAGTACTGATTTCTTCTCCAGTTGATAGAAGTACTAAACTTCTGGGTGTGCCAAAGTTGGCTTCTGTGTCAAGACAGGCAGCAGCAGTAGCAGTTCTAGACCTTTTGAAGTCGTGGCAGTGCGATACATTTATTATCGGCATGTGTTTTGACACAAGGGCCTCAAATACCGGCAGAGTTAATTGGAGAGACACTGCACCCTTCTCGAGACAGCCACGAGTCAGGTTTTTCGATGTCTCGGTCTCGGTCTCGGTCTCGGACCCCACTGTCTCGGTCTCGGTCTCGGTCTCGAGATCATTTCTCGACTTTTTGGAAACTGTCTCGAAACGAAAGTCTTGTCTTTTGGAAACTGTCTCGAAGCGAAAGTCTTGTTCTCTTGTAGAAGCGGTCTCCAAAGTTCTCGTACAAACTGTATTTTGTTCGGAACTTCGTACAGTATTGCGCTGTAAAATTGTCTTGTGCCGAATGGATAACTAGTTAATCGAAAGTTCCAAACAGATAGGAAGTTTTAAAAAGCGGTGTTTCTGGTATTAAGATTTAAGAGTATTGAAAAAAGCAGTCTTAGTTTGCTCTTTCAGTCCAAAATTTCCAAATATCTTAAAATGTCTCATAAAGAACCTGAAATCGTGAAATTTGCATTCAAGCAGTTTGAAATCAATGAAAACCAAAATAAATGGCATGCCGTTCGTCGTTTTAACAACATAATTATAGTTTCTCAAGGTGAGTGATGTGACTTATGTCGCTAAATCGATAATAGGCTTAGGGCCTATATGAAAATTTTTGGTTTAAATATTAGAATCAGTTAGAAGATTTCAGAATGGCTGAAATATTTAATTTCTTTTCATAGTTTATACAATTCAGGTGATCGGCTGATTTCAGTGCCTTGACCCTTGTATTAGACTTCAAAAGTTGAGAAAAATTGTTTCGGGACTTGGGTCCTAATGTGCATTTCACTCGTTTTGAACTGTCTCGAACTGTCTCGGATCTGGTGTCTGGTCTCGGTCTCGGTCTCGGACCCCACTTGTCTCGGTTCTCCAGGTCTGTCGAAGTCGTGGCAGTGCGGTACATTTATTATCGGCATGTGTTTTGACACAAGGGCCTCAAATACCGGCAGAGTTAATGGAGCCTGCACCCTTCTAGAGGCAGCCACCGGTCGTAATCTGCTGTAGATGGCTTGTCAACATCACATGTTTGAAGTCCTGTTGTCTGATATATTCGTAGTGTGCCTTGGTAAAGTTTGTCCATCAACTGGGGAAGGCATTCTTCTCTTCAAGCGATTTAAAGATAAATGGTCCGACCTGGCTCACCTTCAAATAAGCCTCATTAATGTCTCTCTGTGTCTGACAAACTGAAGGAGTTCATTACTGAACAGCTTCAACTTGACAATCCTCAAGATGATTAGGGAGAATTCTCCAACTCGCGGCATGCGTGTTTGGATTGAGCAGTTCGACAGCGGTTCGCAAACCTGGTTCCCCTCTAGAGCGCGTTGAATGGCGAAGGCAATATACTCAATGAAGATTTGGTTGCGTTTTAATGGAACCGAATCGGTTATCCAATTGACGGCCCGTGAATTACAGGGCATCCACGATTTAACAGATTTTTTAAGTCAACATCTACATCCAATCGTGGTTTTCGTGTCGAGTCACTGCTGATTCACCCATCAATGACATTCAACTAATAAAAAGGCTGCAATATTACGATGCTGCTGCTCTGAAGACCACTAAAGACGATGCTGTGTCATTCTTGGTACCTAAGCCAAGAGCTGGAAACCCTCTCTCTGTTCTCACACCATCTCTCTTCTGAAGAGAAATGCACAGCTTATGTCGACAATGAAAGGTGATCGAGGATTGCACTTGGTTCAATCTCTTCCCCGTACGATAAGGGAATTATATATTTCTCGAAGCTTCTTCCGAACTACCGCCAACTCATCGTGGCTTGTATCCTCGATATTTCATGTGAAGAGTGACCCAAAAGCCAATTGTATAAGATCGCATGTCAGGTTGTTAATAACTTGGCCTGTGTGAATGACAATGCTGAACTTGGAGTTGCTCTTATCTTCTTTGTTTCTCTTCCGTCAGGCCAAGGCCAACGATGAGTCCTCAACTTGTCGTCTCCAGAGTTGCTCTTATACAGAATTTCAATTCAACAAGAACGAAGAACAGAAACAGTTTCTTCTGCAAGTTGTTAAAAAACATAGGAATGACTTTTGTAAGTGCAATCGTAACAATATTTTAGACATATTACGTCTACAAGTTTGTGACGATTGCACTTAGAAAAGTCATGCCTATATTATAGATTATTGTCAAATGTAGAACTGAACAATATGCAGCTGAAGGTATAAACAGTGATTAAGAATAAGCAGACGAAGGTATGGAGGAGCTGAAATCATGGCTTGTTGCATTATCAAGGATTTGTAATAATGATTCCTCCTAACGATTAATGACAATAACTGATATTGAGAAGTCCAAATATCTTGAGTTTCTGTACAATTTTTTCATTATTTGATCGTAAAACCATACCTATGTACGCAATAAAGTCAGATACTTGTAGATTCCACTATTTAAGAGCTTTCCAATGGTATTAAACATGTTATCATGGGATCAAAGGTTGGTGTCTAAAAGCATTATTGGACACGTCCGGCGCAAATTATGCCAACATGGGGAAATGTGAGTGTCTTGCGGGACCCCTAAATATTTTTTTAAATTTTATAAAATTTTCCAGGTGTTATTATGGGACCATAAAGAAACTTTTAGAGGGACTGCATAAAATTTTCGACACAAAAATATTTCTGGGACACCCTAACATACATATATGTATGTATGTACATATATATATATATATGTATGTATATATATTCATGTATATATATGTATCCAAACATATGTATATACATAAATATATATATATATATATATATATATATATATATATATATGTAAATTATGTATATGTTAGAGCCCCTAACCCTAGATGTTGACTATGTTTGAATATATATGTATATATACATATATACGTATGTATATATATATATATATATGTACCGGTATGTATATATATATATATTCATGTATATATATGTATTTATGCATATATACAGACATAAATATACGTACCGGAATATAAAACCTTATTCTTCATAGTAGTCTGCCGCTAGGTGGCAGCGCAATGTGGCACAGCTGAAAACGACATTGTGAAGAAAAAACATATCTAGGAAAGTCACAAAAGCAAAAGTCTTTTTTGTTTTATTCAAAAGAAGCGTACGAAAAAAGTAGACTGGGGTTATTTTTTACCCCCGGTTACCGTATAAGGGTTAAAAAAAACCGCTTACCTTCAATTTCACCAATGAAGTTGACAAAGCTTTCTTCTAGAGACTCCACTGCTTCTGATTTTCTTAAGCGGAAAGTGATGGACTGAATTTCTCTTTCAATCATGGATTGGCATTGTTGTTGCAACTCCACCCCTCTAGCCGATAAGTCTGAAAATGCGCGACAGATGTCACTAGCTGATCCTTTAGCCATTATCTTCCGACAGTAAGAATTGTAAGTTTCTAAACAAGATAGATATGTATCAATATCATCTGTTGCCATTTGGATTTCTTTCAGTTTGAATTGTCTTGTCGAGCATAGACCTTGTAAAAGAGAGGCTTCATGCTTATCGATAAACTTATCTATCAGCTGTTTCAATTCATCCTTTCTATTTGCTACATCACATTCTAATGTTTTCATTCTTTCCTGCATGTTTTTCTTCATCTCCAGGAACTCTGCCTGCTTCATCTGAGCTGCTGATCTACAATCATTTATTGTTTGAATGTTGCTTTCGATCTGTTTCCTAAATTTGCTAACATGAGAACCTTTATGACCATTATGGTCAATGAAGCAGATGGCACAAACAATTGCTTTGCAATCAGCACAATACACATCCAGAACCATTTGTCCATGTGATTCACAAACATTTGATGCCGAATCGGTCATCAAATTTTGACCAGTGTTATGTTCATTAATTTCTACCAATTTATGATTCTTATTCAATTTAAATTTTCTATGTTGTTTGCAGCATTCTGCGCAATAATTCTGTTTGCAATCAACACAGAACGTGTCTGCTGCTCTTATTTCTCTGCCTTCTTCTTTGTTTTCCTCTACACATGCATCGCATGGAGGTCTTGTAGTCGCCGAATGATCTGAAACATTTGCCAATTGTATCAGCTTCTCAATGAAGAAATGTTTGGGAAGTCCGGGAAATCCTTCTTGTGGAATCTTAAAAGGTCGTCTACAGATTGGGCAAGGCATCTCGTCTCCAGGTCCTTTGATGGCTGTAAGCCCAGTCTCTTGGATGCACTTCATGCAGAATGTATGAATGCATGGCAAGACTTTCGGATCGGTGTAGACTTCGGTGCATATACAACATGTAATCATATCGTCGAGATCACCTTGCTTAGCTATAATATTATCACCACTACCTAAATCTTTCGTAGCCATTTTCTAATGTACACGTATTCTAAAATCGAAAGCTATTTCGATTTCTGTATTGGTATAAATCTATAGGCGTAATGGGATCTTTGCAATCAAATGTACATGTAGCCTAATATATGAACGAAAAAGAATTTTGATCGAGTAAATACGACGAACTCCTGCAAATATAGTCTAGCTGATCGCAGTTGTAATATCGATCGAACAAAAGTTGCTAAACAGACTGAGCTGCGCAATGAAAGTAGGCTATTAGGCCTATAGGCCTACTTACACAATAGGCTCTACAGATAGCCTACATAGCTTCACAATAATATTGCTTGCTGCTGTTCGCTGACCCACTTAATAAAGCTCAATGTATATAGGCCTAGGCTATGTTCTTTGTATCTTGCATATAATAGAAACGCTGGAATAGATAATAGAAAGGACCGATCTTTCATTCGCGATGTAGGCTACGGCAGATTGAATAAGAAGTGGAGTAGGCCTGTTGTACGAAACATTTGTCACTTCGGTTGTATGAATCTGAATGTTTGTGCATACGGAAGGAGGACGAAAGTAGGCTATTGGTGGTGGAAATGAGTTGGCTAAGAAAATAGGCCTACTGGGGAAAACCAGACGAGACAGAATTCGTAACGGAAGGAGTTGTGTCAGATGGAGACGCTGATGGAAAAACACAGGAAGAAGACTGTCCTGTTTTGGACATATAGCAAGAATGGAAAACAGGAGATTACCGGTCAGAGCACTTTATGGTCACGTGGAGGAAATATTATAAGAAGCCGGGGGAGACAAACTAAGACGCATGGCCTACATGGATGGAAAATGTGAAAGAAAATCTAAAAGTGCAAGGAATGAATAGGCCTATGATAGATGACACTGACACAATCAGAGACAGAACGAAATGGAAAAATGTTGTTCAAAATTCATCGTCGGCAGTCTTCGGCGCACACCTGACGAAAGAGAGAAGAAGAAAGTAGTCTAACATGTTTATTTTCATTCAATCAGCTGTCTGGCTGTATATAATTACCGTATGAAATTTACCACAGTCGGTTGAAAGCGTGTAATTACATTAATATTTATGGACATAGGTTTTACTCTGTCTGGTCCTTTTCACTATACTGCGTTGCCGTAGTTTATTTAACCCTCGGGCTACCAAGGGGGGTGGTTGCCCCCCCCCTAGGTTTTTTCATCTCAAACTTTTTCCGTATGGAATAAAAATTTGACCTTTTAGGTAGCTGTAGGGGGTTCATTTACACACGTTTTGACGTAAAATGTGAGATGATATCTCACACCGTTCAAAAGTTATACCCAATATACCCGAGGCACCAGGGGGGTGGATACCTAGATTTTCGACTATATCTTATTCGGACAACTTTTAAACGGAGTTTACCGGTGCTTTATGGGCAATAATTCCGCCAACACCCTACCTAAGGGAGTGCCAGTCCCAAGACTGCAGAAAAGAGGAGGCGATACTACTAATCTATGTTATGAAAGAGGGTCGTTAAATAGCAGCTAACCAACCAACTACTACTCCGTGCCGGAAGTGTCCGGTGGTGCCAGTCCCAAGTCTAGAGAAAGGTGGAGGTCCTTTATACAACGTCATATTCAATATTAGATAAGACATTTGAAGTGGGGCGATATATGAGCATAAGTGTGAAACGTATATCATTATTTTCCTCTAATTATAGATTCCGGAGTTTCACCGTAGAACGGCAACGGTTTTAGGTACGCAAATATGCCGTGGCTTGTAAAGACAACATGTTAGTTAACAGCGTAGGCAGTTTGAAAAATATATAACAGCCAGGAAAGTGTTTTAGGGGTGTGTTGTGAAAGCCTTCCATTATGTGCATCAATAACATTTGTACATCTGTTCGAGCAATTTACATAATATCTCAATCTTCAAGCTACAGATTTAAATGGTTTTATATATTCAGTTGGTCATAAACAGTCTCGATTCGTTGGTTAGTGGCTGTTTAAAGACACTGTTCATAACATAGACGATAAGCGTCGCCCTCCTAATTCATTAAGGCTTGGGACTGGCACTGTCAGTGCGAACAGGTTAACGACACTGTATAAGAATCATAACAAAGATATATTTAACGTCGCCCTCCTCCTTTCTCCAGGCTTGGGACCGGCACAGCTTCGGTAGAGTCAGCAACTATCTAGATTTAGACGAGAGAAGAAATGAAAATACGAATTAAATCTAAGATATCAATAGCAATAGCATACATAAGATGTCGTTAAACATCAGCAGTAATTAAATTTGTAGGCGATCATTTATATAGCGCCTCTTCTACAAAACGCATTAAAGGTGATCCAGGCCTTATAAAAAAACGAACTGATGTGCAAATTGACGGCACCGTGACTTGGTGAATTTCTAATGTTCCTAGTTATAACGCTCTCTGCGGACAACTTTAAAACGGAGTTTACCGGTTCTTTATAGGCAATAATTCCGCCATCACCCTGCCTAAGGGAGTGCCAGTTCCAAAACTGGAGAAAAGAGGAGGCGATGTTAGTAATCTTTGTAATGAAAGAGCGTCGTTAAACAGCAACTAACCAACCAAACAACTACTATACTCCGTGCCGGAAGTGTCCGGTAGTGCCAGTCCCAAGTCTAGAGAAAGGTGGGGGTCGACGTGAACAGCCAAAAGATGTCGCTAAACACTGGCAACTATTATTATAATATGCGACGGTTGCACGGTGTCCAATTGGTTAGACCGATCGCCTTGTAATGTGGACAGTAAGGGTTCAATCCTTCTCCACTGAAACATTTGCTGTGTGAGGACCTTGGGCAAATCGTTCACTCACAATCGCTCAGCGCTATCGATTGATGCTTGACCATTAGATATTGGCAGTTAATAAATGCATACTATCAATTTTGCCAATATCCGGTCAAGATAATAACTATTCTAGAGCTTGGAATGCGGTTTCTCCTTCAGCTCGCACTACAATTCTTTCTGGCATCCTCTCCTGCTCTTACTCTTTTCTCAAAACCTGCTTCTTCTCTCGGGGTCTTGCGCACTGGAAGCACTTCTGAATGGTTCATCCTACAACTCCTAAAATACAATACAATACAATTCTAATAAAACGATGACTTCTATTGCGCCGTTAGACTTCAGCCGATAATTACTCAAGTCTTTTACTGTGATTGCCTCGTATCGGTAACTTAAAAGCATGGGATCTCGACTCTGGTTACCTGGACAATTCAGCAACAAAACCTTTCGGTTGACCCTGTTTACGACTCGCTCTTTCTTACGCTTATAGTGTCCCCAAGATACTTAATAGAGCGTCTTTAGAGGGTGTCTGAAAATGGCTCTTCTCAGTAGCTTAGTGGTGTTCATTTACAAACAAAGAGTTCGTCTTTGAGCAAATAATGCTCAGAAAACTGTAATACGTAAAATTCAGGTAAGGTCACACCTAGCAATTGTAAGATATCGCTAAACACTGAGTAAATCAGCTTCCCAATTAGACACCCTTAAAACGTTTCAATCAATGTTATAATAATTTACGTTCAGTTAAGGTCTATGTTATATGTTTTTTTTAAATCTGTAATAAAAAACGATTCTACTTTTACACTTATGTGTCAAAAACTATGTAAAAGGTGTCAGAGGATTGCAAACTTCATGTCTTGCTTGCATGTGTGACAAAATTAATGTCAATCAAGTGGTATTAAGAACATTAAATGTAATAGATTGAGAATCTCGGATGAAGTTTCAGTTCGCTTTTATTATCAGCGCAGTAGCATGATAAATGATAAAGAATTGTCATATTCACTGTTTGAATATATTTCTTTAATAATGCTTGATTTTACTGATTGTTGACTTCTTAAAAATTCAAAAGTGGACTTCATGTTTAACTTTAATGTCTTCTAAATTTGTAAAATAAATGTTATCGAAATAAATAGAGTTAGAAGTAAATGTGCATTAGGATTGGTGATCAAGAATTAATTTTAAGAAACAATTCTTGTATACGACAATTGCTGCTGAATATTGTTGAATTTGCATCAGATACCAAATTGCATGTATCAAACTACATATTTATGAATTGTAATTATTTGTATGTCGTTAAACAATGAACACTATGTCATTTAAGGTTATGTTTGAACAGTTTTAAATGGTGTCTTTGGACGCTATGAATTTATTTCACTGCACTGTATATGTTTTAAATTGTCGTCAACGGCCTTTGATGTCATATGACGACGTTAAACCTTGTTATAAATAAAAGGTCTATGTTATACGTTGTCGATGTTCATATTCTTCTAGTTGATTCCATTACTGCCGTTTTCGGGTGGTTCCAGCTCCAAGTAGTTCAATAAGCGGGGCGACGTCAACGGCCCTGGCGGCCGAAAGATGTCGGTTATACACTTAAAACACTTAAAACTACTACAAGGAAGATGGATGACTTAACGTTACCATAAATACTTATTGTTTCATGTTGCATAAAAAATTTCAGAAATGAGCTGTAATATGCCAAAAACTAATCTTTGTCGGCGGCAACGGCATATGTTGTCATAAGCTGCCGTTAAACTGTGGATCCAGGTTGGCGTTCATGTTTAATGTTGGACCTTGAGCAAGTCTTCGTTTATTATTGCTCTGTCGTAACAAAGACGATTAACATCGTCCCCTTCTTGAGTTTTTCTTTGGATTGGCACTGCCCGAAAACCGCTTTGTAACAGTCAACCGCTGATTGATTGCAAACAGATTAGCTTCACCCAATGGCATCAAATACTGTGACGTCGATAAAAACATTTAGCTGCAGCTTTCATCGTACAAATAATTCATGCAATTATCATAAGCTCTGGACTCTCAGCCGAAATTATCGGGGGTTCAAATCCCCGTAAGGGCAGAACTTTGCTTCTAGATTTCTGCTTTACATGCACCCTAAATCTTCATTTTCTTCGCATTTTCATGCATTCTTCTTATTCCTTTCATTCTTCTTATTCTTAGCATTCTTTGTATTCGCATTCTTTGCATTCTTTTTCTTCTGCGCATCCTTTGCATTCTTATTTCTTGTAATTTGTTGTACAGTTTTAGCCGTAAAACTGCAAGACTTAGTGTTTCCGATAAAGAAATTGATGAACTGCATGTAACTAGATTACTGTTAGCATCGCTTGCAGCTGATCAATATATATATAGCGATGGTAAAATTGTTTTAAAGGTGTGTAAAGAGGGCTTTTGCATTATATGAAACGGTAATTATTGATCATATTATACTCAAATATTTTATATTACTTTTTCATTCACAGACTGTAGATTTAAGTGGTTATGTGTAATCAGCTGGTCACAGATAGTCTAACATATGATGTAGTTATTTACTCAAGACAGTCTGGCAACCCTAATCCGGCGAATGGTAGTTTTTAGTTTTTGCATAGCGACGTTGTGTCATTACAAAGATGATAATCGTCGCCCTCCTCTTCAATCCTGGATTCGGACTGGCACCACCCGAGTGTAGGGTAGAGGCGCGAACCTGGCAAGATTTTATTCCAACAATTTAACCGCAAAGTCCGTTGAGGTTCATAATAAATATATTTTGGCAAATTTGCTCTGTTATGGATTCCCATGATTGTCTATTTAGACACCTTTAAACGGTTAAGCATTTTGGTATAAATAATTTCAGCAACATTATTGAATCAGTATGACACAGTGTCGATAAACAGTAACAAATCAGATTTAGAAGAGAGAAAAAATTAAGATACAAATTTTATCTAAAGACATCAAAAGCAATAACAGCTATGCGACGTTGTTAAACTCTGCATCAGCAGTTACTAATTTTTAAGTGCATATTTATGTAGCGTGTCTTCGAAAAAAAAACTCGTCGAAGGTGATCCTGATCTGTGACTATACAAGACCTGAAAAAGACAGAATGGTCTTCAATCGCTTGTGAAATAGAGACATAGAAAGAAGAAGCTTATGTTTCAGCTGTTTAATGCTATCTTGTTTGACGCTCGTTGACGTCGATAGGATTATAATTTTTTACAGTTTCACCGTAGATCGGCAAATGTTTCCGATACGCGGTTCCAACGAGGCGGGATGATATTAACGCTGTAGGCACCTGGGAAATATAAATAACGTCATAAAAAGTGTTCTAAAGGTGTGATATAAGTGCATCTACGTCATACGCGACAGTAACATAGACTATAATAGGCTCAGGCGCTTGAATGGTAGCCAATCGTCTCTTACTTGGGGACCCAAGTGCAAACAAATTCCCTATCGATACCGACGGCCTTTGGTGCTGGAAGGATGGATCCACAGTTTAACGGCAGCTTATGACAACATAGGCCGTTGCCGCCGACAAAGATTATTTTTGGAATATTACAGGCCTTTAGTGCTTGCTTGCTTGTTTACTGTTTAACGACCACTGTGTGGTAACAAAGACCATTAGCGTCGCCCTCCTCCTTTATCCAGGCTTGGGACTGGCACTGTCAAAATGTCATTGGATTAATTAAGGGCACAGATCTTTGTTAAAGGTGTCTTATTCGAACTTTGTATTTCAAGGCCCCACATGCAACGTACCTCTGTTACAGTAGAGGGCCCTGACAACAACAAAAGTCGTTGAACGCTGAAACATTTTAGGAAAACTCCAGAGTTGGAAGAACGAGTGGATAAGACAGAGGTAAAGAAAGCCAAAGTAAACGTCAGATGATAACTCTAAAGATATCAACGGTCCATCGTTAATTTGGCCGTTGGACTCACAGTTAGACATAATAAATTTCTTATCTATTACTCAACGTATGTGAATAAACTACTAATGCTAATTGGCTCGTTTTGTTAAAGAATAAATCCAGAGATCTTAATCAATGCGACAGCTATTTGCAATAATAAAGTAAATTAGGCCTATACTGTGAAGTTGGATTGATATCAACGGCCAAAGCAGTGTAATCACGCCGCTGAAGAGCTTCCATTTTAGACACCTTTAAAATTGTTTAAAATTGGATATAATTAAGTTTCTTAAACTATTTCAATCAGTTTGTTTTGATGGTGCATAATTATAGAGCTGGGTCGTTAACCTCGAGCGAAACTAGTTAGGCATAATACAGCCTTAAATTGTGTAGCACATCATTTGAAAAATCAAGTACTTAGTGACATCTTGTGTCTGAGAGGGCCGTTGACGTCATCTTACATACCTTATTTCAGGAAAGGTATTTAAGCTCGATTGCTGGATTTAATTATGTATAGAGTTGATTAGCGTCGCCCTCTCCTTCATCGAGGCTTCGGACTGGCACCGTCCGAAAATAACTATGGAGGAGTTACCACTTGCTGGTTACCATGGGTTTAACGAGATCATGATGACCAATGGCAAAAGTTGTAATAGTAATAAGTAAGCCGGTAAGTAAGAATATTGTTTACTGGTAAGCACTAGCAAACGCATAGCACTGAACATAGCAAGATTAATACATTCAAACAAAAACAAACAAATTTATATATACTATAGCAAAGAATTGAATGGGAGAAGTTTTTGTTTATCAAGGGAACCTAGGGGGAAGAGTTGGGCTATAGTCAAAGAGGGGGAAATGAAGAGCTTAAATAGACTGATTTAGGGAAAACTTGGCCCTGTTTGTTGTTTATTTGTGTAGCATCCGGGCAAGGAAGCATTTCTGAGTCAGGTTGTCAAGCATAGGAATCTCACGGTTATGGGACCGTGGCCACAGGGAGTAGCGAGATTGCTTAATCGGCGGTATCAATTTATGCAACACATGGCAGGGATTATGCAGAATACAGGCAAAGAGTTTGGTATCCACAATGCTGCAAAGAGTCACAAATGAGTGAGAAGATGAAGGTAAGTAGTAGTTTCAGTTTAGCAACACTGTGATAACAACGATCATTACCGTCGCCCTCCTGATTCGTCTAGGCTTGTTACTGGCACTCCCCTGTTACTAAGGCACGGATGGCATAGCCTCCCACAATTTCACAATAATAATGGTACCAAGAAGCAATTTATTGCAGGTGTCCCATTTCAAAACCGCATCTCATTTAGTAATATCTGTTGTTTAGTGATATCTTGTGGCGTCAACAGCGGTCGTTGACGTCGATAGGATTATCATAATTATTTGTGTTTAGTTTCGCCGAACAACGGCGAGTATTTCCGATAGGCGTTGACGCTGAGGTATGTACAATAGACAGGGTTTCAGATACATTGCAGGCATCTGGTTTTTATAAATAGCATCGCTGAAAGCGTTAAAAAGGTATGTGATGAGAACATTTCCATTATACTTTAAATAACATTTTCATTCTCAGACCACAGATTTAGATAGTTATATATAATCAACTGTTCATCAAAAGTCTCGAATTAAATATTTAATGTCCATAATTCGACAAAACAGTCAGAAAGATATGTTTTAAACGTATAAATTCAATGATACCCACAGTACGTAATATCCTACCTATGCCAACACTAAACACTTAACCACACAGGCGTTACTTTGTATTGTACGTTGGAGTTCAGTCACCAACACCTTTTCAAGTGGTGGTGACAGTCACAAACACTTTTGGCTGAAGTACTTTTTGCGCTGTTTTGGTTTAAGCCAAGTTCAAGCAAAAACAATTAACATCGTTGTATTTGTTAATATTTGACTTCTGCAATGATGATAGTTGTCTTCACGTTAGCTTACTTACTTATTGTATTGTGTGGCATATATTAATGACGTCATCCGTCTTGTTGTAGTTAACATATCATATTAAGTTTGTATGAAAAATAGGGAGGGAGAGGGGAGGAGAGGGAGATTGGAAGAAGACTGAAGTTGGCGGCGATGGAATATGGAATTGTTCACCATCACTCACGTGCGATAAAGTGTGCGATCTACGGACCACGTACGCCATCTGTTGTCGGGAGTTTTCGTCTTATGTGGAGTAGGATCTACGTTGGTCTTTGGAGTGACATCGACCGATATAGTCACTGGTGGAGTTTCGATTTACCAACATACAGGAGATGAATCCCTGCTCTTTGTTTACCCGGCGGCTCAATGGATAGCAGGAGGTGCGTCACTATCAACTAATGAGGGACCGCTGAGATGCGGTGTTATCATGTACTGCGGATGCTACCGTCTGTCGTCGCTTCAACACTATCGTCGCTGCTTCATCCATGTAGACTTTGAACGTGATGCTATCCCTTAGCTATGGATGGGAATCCGTTAGTTGGATCCACGTGTGTGCGTGGGCCTACCACTGGGGACTCCTCTAGTTTTCTATGTATTGATTGGACTCTTCCGCCCGATGAATATTATATTTTCAAAATGAAAATTCACAAATCAGCTGGAGCATGCATTGCCCGCTATAAATCTTTACTGGGGATGCGCTTAGATAATTTCCAGGTGAAATTAATATTGATTGTTTCAAAACACCTTTCGGCATTAAATGCCGTTTACGTCCATAGGAAAAATGCGTTTACCATCATCGCAATTCACGACGTAACACGATTGAGGAACATATACCTCACACTGATAGCGATTTAAAGGTGTCTACATTTAACGTTTTCATTCCATTATCTTGTGTTAGAATACACGTGTACGTGTGGCTAACGACATCTTTCTGAAGTCCGGTGACCAAAGCTTTTTATAGGCTACGAACTGATGAATTTCTTAGTCTTTTCTTGGTGTGGTTCAGCAATGATTTATAAGTGGAAATTTAATTACAATCCAATAAAGTCCGTACTATGGTAGTGCTACTACAAAGCCAGGATAAACGAGAAGGGCTTCGTTTAGCAGAAACTAAAGCAATCAACGGTACTCACAATCATTTTGTTCTCAGACTTTTTTACTGAACCCAGCCCTAAACAAAACATATTATGGCGTATGTTTAATTCATTCATTCATTCATTCATTTTCTCCAGATTTTAACTAGTACTCGATGACATTTGGACACCTTTAAACACTTTTAATGTGAATCTTGTGTTACACTGCATGGAATGATAAAACGTTTAATTTAGACACCTCTAAAACGATTTTAATTTATGATATATATTGCTCGTTTCGACGTCAATCTTTTTGAGAAATTGTATTGTATTGTATTGTATTTGAACGCCTCTACCAGATTTCCCATTCAGAGGCGCTCCCGACTACTGCTGTAGTCGGAGTTTCACGCCGAAGCGCATGAGCAATTGCGAGTGAAGGACTTTCCCAGGGTCCCTACGCGACGGCTTTGAGGTGGATTCGAACCCGCAACCCTCCAGCTGCAAGGCACCGAACATACCCCAAACCACCGCGCCCCAGTATATTGTGTTGTGTTGTGTGTTGTATTGTACTCCACGTTTATAATGCGACCGAGCCACCCGCAGTAAAGATCCGAGAAATTAATCTCTGATAAACCGACCCGACCGGGAAGCGAACCCGGGGCGCCGGGGTGGCGAGCGGGCACCAACCCACTCGGCCACTCAGAAATGTTCTGCTTTTGTATGCAATCTGCCAGTAACAGAGAGAATTGAAATAATAATACGACAGTATTTTTCATATCGACGTCAACGGCCTTTGATGCCAAAACATATGTTTTATTAAATGATTGATATTTCACTTAGTTTCTAGTTGACGGTGGATGGATCCAAAGTTTAACGACATTTTATGGCAACAGAGGCCGTTGACGTCGACATCAAATATTTTTTTCTGGCTTAAGTTTTTAATACATCTCTTAGTAGACGATGAAATGCGACTGGGGAAGTAACTTTGCAATCAACGGTGCTCACAGCCATCTTGATCTGAGAATTCTTCATAATCCCGCCCAAAACAATGCATATCCTAATGTACGTAGACCAATATAGGTATAATTATTGATAACAAATTTATGAATAACTGAAGTCTCTTCAATTGAAGCAGTTGTTTATATCCCGTCTGACGTTAGCGCATCCTCAACAATAAAAATCACGCCATCACCATTGACCAACGGCATAGCGGGCGTTATTCGAGTACCGTGTAGAGGCTCACGTCGGGCGTGACTGTATCCACGACAGTAAGTTTAAGGTTTACACGTTTCAACGCGCTATCAACAGTTGCCTGATTTCTGGTCACTTACCTACCGAACTTTCCCTGGAATTTTCCGTCGTAGACCAGCTAAATGTTTCAGCTGAAGACTATGATGATGATTCCATTTGTTTAACGACATCCTTTGGCTACTATGGCCGTTGACGTCTTTGTGATTCTATTGTATTTCCTTTCTGTTTGGCCCATTGGCTCTTTTTATTTCAATTCTCTATATTTTTTTCTTTTTCTTTTTTCCTGTTTGTTTTGTGTGTGTTTTTTTTCTGGCTGTTTCAGCTCTTTTTTTGGCCATTTCAGCTCTTGTTGACTATTACAGCTCTTTTTTTTGGCTATTTCAGCTCTTTTTTGGCTATATTATTAGCTCTTTTCAAATATGTTTACAAAGTTATTTACAGTATTTCTAAGTTTTCTATAATAACTTGTAATGCTATTTGCAAACAGAATTTCAGCACATTAACAGTTATTTACATAACAGGAAAACTTAATTAAACATTTCATTCAACATTTTCTTTTATATAACAATGCAATATTATTACAAGATGTAATAAAATTATTAATCATCATAATCAAATGACCCTTAATCACACATATAAGCACACTTGTTTTGTTTTAATTGGTATTTTAATCACAAGCAATGTGTTCAGCTATATGTTTGTAATAGATGATTTGATATGATAATGATATTCATGAGAATAATTATAGTATTTTTCCTTTATTAATGATTTTAATAAGATTATATACTGTACTCTGCAAACATCCTGTATCAAGCAGAGATTTTAAATTAAATTCTGATTTATAACTACTACATTTATCTTTTAGGAAAGTTGAAATATTTTCCTTATTACATTCCAATAGGATATGTTCTATACTTTCCGTTACCTCACAAGTATCACAAAACCCAGTAGGGTGTTTCCTCAGAGTTATTGAATGAGTTATTGAAAAGAGTTATTGAAAAGAGTTATTGAGAAGAGTTATTGAAAAGAGTTATTGAAAAGAATGAGTGAAAACAGTTATTGTAAAGAGTTATTGAATGAGTTATTGAAAGGAGTTATTGAGAAAAGAGTTATTGAAAAGAGTTATTGAAAAGAGTTATTGAAAAGAGTTATTGAAAAGAGTTATTGAAAAGAGTTAAAAAGAGTTATTGAAAAGAGTTATTGAAAAGAGTTATTGAAAAGAGTTATTGAAAAGAGTTATTGAAAAGAGTTATTGAAAAGAGCTATTGAAAAGAGTTACTGAAAAGAGTTATTGAAAAAAGTTATTGAAAAGGGTTATTGAAAAAGGGTTATTGAAAAAGGTTATTGAAAAGAGTTATTGAAAAGAGTTATTGAAAAGGGTTATTGAAAAGGGTTATTGAAAAGAGTTATTGAAAAGAGTTATTGAAAAGAGTTATTGAAAGAGTTATTGAAAAGAGTTATTGAAAAGAGTTATTGAAAAGAGTTATTGAAAAGAGTTATTGAAAAGAGTTATTGAAAAGAGTGATTGAAAAGAGTTATTGAAAAGAGTCATTGAAAAGAGTTATTGAAAAGAGTTATTGAAAAGAGTTATTGAAAAGAGTTATTGAAAAGAGTTATTGAAAAGAGTTATTGAAAAGAGTTATTGAAAAGAGTTATTGAAAAGAGTTATTGAAAAGAGTTATTGAAAAGAGTTATTGAAAAGAGTTATTGAAAAGAGTTATTGAAAAGAGTTATTGAAAAGAGTTATTGAAAAGAGTTATTGAAAAGAGTTATTGAAAAGAGTTATTGAAAAGAGTTATTGAAAAGAGTTATTGAAAAGAGTTATTGAAAGAGTTATTGAAAAGAGTTATTGAAAAGAGTTATTGAAAAGAGTTATTGAAAAGAGTTATTGAAAAGAGTTATTGAAAAGAGTTATTGAAAAGAGTTATTGAAAAGAGTTATTGAAAGAGTTATTGAAAAGAGTTATTGAAAAGAGTTATTGAAAAGAGTTATTGAAAATAGTTATTGAAAAGAGTTATTGAAAAGAGTTATTGAAAAAGAGTTATTGAAAAGAGTTATTGAAAAGAGTTATTGAAAGAGTTATTGAAAAGAGTTATTGAAAAGAGTTATTGAAAAGAGTTATTGAAAAGAGTTATTGAAAAGAGTTATTGAAAAGAGTTATTGAAAAGAGTTATTGAAAAGAGCTATTGAAAAGAGTTATTGAAAAGAGTTATTGAAAAGAGTTATTGAAAGAGTTATTGAAAAGAGTGATTGAAAGAGTTATAGAAAAGAGTTATTGAAAAGAGTTATTGAAAAGAGTTATTGAAGAGTTATTGAAAATAGTTATTGAAAAGAGTTATTCAAAAGAGTGAGTGATAAGAGTTATTGAAAATAGTTATTCAAAAGATTTATTGAAAGGAGTTATTGAAAGGAGTTATTGAATTGAGTTATTGAAAAAAGTGAGTGAAAAGAGTTATTGAAAAGAGTTATTGAAAAGATTTATTGAATGAGTTATTTGAAAAGTGTTATTGAAAAGAGTTATTGAAAAGAGTTATTGAAAAGAGTTATTGAAAAGAGTTATTGAAAAGAGTTATTGAAAAGAGTTATTGAAAAGAGTTATTAAAAAAGAGTTATTGAAAAGAGTTATTGAAAAGAGTTATTGAAAAGAGTTATTGAAATGAGTTATTGAAAAGAGTTATTGAAAAGAGTTATTGAAAAAGAGTTATTGAAAAAAGAGTTATTGAAAAGAGTTATTGAAAAGTGTTATTGAAAAGAGTTATTGAAAAGAGTTATTGAAAAGAGTTATTGAAAAGAGTTATTGAAAAGAGTTATTGAAAAGAGTTATTGAAAAGAGTTATTGAAAAGAGTTATTGAAAAAAAAAGAGTTATTGAAAAGAGTTATTGAAAAGAGTTATTGAAAGTTGAGTTATTGAAAAGAGTTATTGAAAAGAGTTATTGAAAAGAGTTATTGAAAAGAGTTATTGAAAAGAGTTATTGAAAAGAGTTATTGAAAAGGTTATTGAAAAGAGTTATTGAAAAGAGTTATTGAAAAAAGTTATTGAAAGGGTTATTGAAAAGAGTTATTGAAAAGAGTTTGTGAAAAAAGTTATTGAAAAGAGTTATTGAAAGAGTTATTGAAAAGAGTCAATGAAAAGAGTTATTGAAAAGAGTTATTGAAAAGAGTTATTGAAAAGAGTTATTGAAAAGAGTGACTGAAAAGAGTTATTGAAAAGAGTTATTGAAAGAGTTATTGAAAAGAGTTATTGAAAAGAGTTATTGAAAAGAGTTATTGAAAAAAGAGTTATTGAAAAGAGTTATTGAAAAGAGTTATTGAAAAGAGTTATTGAAAAGAGTTATTGAAAAGAGTTATTGAAAAGAGTTATTGAAAAGAGTTATTGAAAAAGAGTTATTGAAAAGAGTTATTGAAAAGAGTTATTGAAAAAGAGTTATTGAAAAGAGAGAGTTTGAAAAGAGTTATTGAAAAGAGTGTTTGAAATGAGTTATTGAAAAGAAGTCATTGAAAAAGAGTTATTGAAAAAGAGTTATTTATTGAAAGAGTTATTGAAAAGAGTTATTGAAAGAGTTATTGAAAAGAGTTATTGAAAAGAGAGTTATTGAAAAGAGTTATTGAAAAGAGTTATTGAAAGAGTTATTGAAATGAGTTACTGAAAGAGAGTTATTGAAAATAGCTAAGCTGAAAAAGAGTTATTGAAAAGAGTTATTGAAAAGGGTTATTGAAAAGAGTTATTGAAAAGGGTTATTGAAAAAAGTTATTGAAAAGAGTTATTGAAAAGGGTTATTGAAAAGAGTTATTGAAAAGGGTTATTGAAAATAGTTATTGAAAAAAGTTATTGAAAAAGAGTTATTGAAAAGAGTTATTGAAAAGAGAGTTATTGAACAGATTTATTGAAAAGAGTTATTGAAATGAGTTATTCAAAAGAGTTATTGAAATGAGATATTGAAAATAGTTATTCAAAGAGAGTTATTGAAAAGAGTTATTGAAAGGAGTTAGTAAGAAATGAGTTGTTGAAAAGAGTGAGGTGAAAAGAATTATTGAAAAGAGTTATTGAAAAGATTTATTGAAAAGTAGTTATTGAAAAGAGTTATTGAAAAGAGTTATTGAAAAGAGTTATTGAAAAGAGTTATTGAAAGAGTTATTGAAAAGAGTTATTGAAAAGAGTTATTGAAAAGAGTTATTGAAAAGAGTTATTGAAAAGAGTTATTGAAAAGAGTTATTGAAAAGAGTTATTGAAAAAAGAGTGATTGAAAAGAGTTATTGAAAAGAGTTATTGAAAAGAGTTATTGAAAAGAGTTATTGAAAAGAGCTATTGAAATGAGTTACTGAAAAGAGTTCTTGAAAAGAGTTATTGAAAAGAGTTATTGAAACAGAGTTATTGAAAAGTGTTATTGAAAAATAGTTATTGAAAAGAGTTATTTAAAAGAGTTATTGAAAAGAGTTATTGAAAGAGTTATTGAAAAGAGTTATTGAAAAGAGTTATTGAAAAGAGTTATTGAAAAGAGTTATTGAACAGAGTTATTGAAAAGAATTATTGAAAATAGTTATTGAAAAGAGTTATTGAAAAGAGTTATTGAAAAGAGTTATTGAAAGGAGTTATTGAAAAGAGTTATTGAAAAAGAGTTATTGAAAAGAGTTATTGAAACGAGTTATTGAAAAGAGTTATTGAAAAGAGTTATTGAAAAGAGTTATTGAAAGGGTTATTGAAAAGAGTTATTGAATGAGTTATTGAAAAGAGTTATTGGAAAGAGTTATGGAAAAGAGTTATTGAAAAAGAGTTCATCGAAAAGAGTTATTGAAAAGAGTTGAAAAGAGTTATTGAAAAGAGTTATTGAATGAGTTATTGAAAAGAGTTATTGAAAGAAGTTATTGAAAAAGAGTTATTGAAAAGAGTTATTGAAAAAGAGTTATTGAAAAGAGTTATTGAAAAGAGTTATTGAAAAGAGTTATTGAAAAGAGTTATTGAAAAGAGTTATTGAAAAGATATTGAAAAGAGTTATTTGAAGAAAGTTATTGAAAAGAGTTTTGAAAAGAGTTATTGAATGAGTTATTGAAAAAGAGTTATTGAAAGAAGTTATTGAAAAAGAGTTATTGAAAAGAAAGAGTTATTCAAGAGTTACTGAGAAGAGTTATTGAAAAGAGTTATTGAAAAGAGTTATTGAAAAGAGTTATTGAAAAGAGTTATTGAAAAGAGTTATTGAAAAGAGTTATTGAAAAGAGTGAAAAGAGTTATTGAAAAGAGTTATTGAAAAGAGTTATTGAAAAGAGTTATTGAAAAGAGTTATTGAAAAGAGTTATTGAAAAGAGTTATTGAAAAGAGTTATTGAAAAGAGTTATTGAAAAGAGTTATTGAAAAGAGTTATTGAAAAGAGTTATTGAAAGTTATTGAAAAGAGTTATTGAAAAGAGTTATTGAAAAGAGTTATTGAAAAGAGTTATTGAAAAGAGTTATTGAAAAGAGTTATTGAAAAGAGTTATTGAAAAGAGTTATTGAAAAGAGTTATTGAAAAGAGTTATTGAAAAGAGTGAAAAGAGTTGAAAAAAGAGTTATTGAAAAGAGTTATTGAAAAGAGTTATTGAAAAGAGTTATTGAAAAGAGTTATTGAAAAAAGTTATTGAAAAGAGTTATTGAAAAGAGTTATTGAAAAGAGTTTGAAACGAGTTATTGAAAAGAGTTATTGAACGAGTTGTTGAAAAGAGTTATTGAAAATAGTTATTGAAAAGAGTTGTTGAAAAGAGTTATTGAAAAGAGTTGCTGAAAAGAGTGAGTGAAAACAGTTATTGAAAAGAGTTGTTGAAAAGAGTTGTTGAAAAGAGTTGTTGAAAAGAGTTATTGAATGAGTTTATTGAAATGAGTTGTTGAAAAGAGTTGTCGAAAAGAGTTATTGAAAAGAGTTTTTGAAAAGAGTTATTGAAAAGAGGTTCTTGAAAAGAGTTACTGAAAAGTTATTGAAAAGAGTTATTGAAAGAGTTATGGAAAGAGTTATTGAAAGAGCATAAAGAGTATTGAAATAGTTATTGAAAAGAGTAATTGAAAGAGTTATTGAAAGAGTTATTGATAGGAGGCGTTGAAAATAGTTAATGAAAAGAGTTATTGAAAAGTTATTGAAAAGATATTGAAGAGTTATTGAAAAGAGTTATTGAAAAGAGTTATTGAAATTGAAAAGAGTTATTGAAAAGAGTTATTGAAAAGAGTTATTGAAAAGAGTTATTGAAAAGAGTTATTGAAAGAGTTATTGAAAAGAGTTATTGAAAAGAGTTATTGAAAAGAGTTATTGAAAAGAGTTATTGAAAAGAGTTATTGAAAAGAGTTATTGAAAAGAGTTATTGAAAAGAGTTATTGAAAAGAGTTATTGAAAAGAGTTATTGAAAAGAGTTATTGAAAGAGTTATTGAAAAGAGTTATTGAAAAGAGTTATTGAAAAGAGTTATTGAAAAGAGTTATTGAAAAGAGTTATTGAAAAGAGTTATTGAAAAGAGTTATTGAAAAAAGAGTTATTGAAAAGAGTTATTGAAAAGAGTTATTGAAAAAGAGTTATTGAAAAGTTATTGAAAAGAGTTATTGAAAAGAGTTATTGAAAGAGTTATTGAAAAGAGTTATTGAAAAGAGTTATTGAAAAGAGTATTGAAAAGAGTTATTGAAAAGAGTTATTGAAAAGAGTTATTGAAAAGAGTTATTGAAAAGAGTTATTGAAAAGAGTTATTGAAATTGAAAAGAGTTATTGAAAAGAGTTATTGAAAAGAGTTATTGAAAAGAGTTATTGAAAAGAGTTATTGAAAAGAGTTATTGAAAAGAGTTATTGAAAAGAGATATTGAAAAGAGTTATTGAAAAGAGTTATTGAAAAGAGTTATTGAAAAGAGTTATTGAAAAGAGTTATTGAAAAGAGTTATTGAAAAGAGTTATTGAAAAGAGTTATTGAAAAGAGTTATTGAAAAGAGTTATTGAAAAGAGTTATTGAAAAGAGTTATTGAAAAGAGTTATTGAAAAGAGTTATTGAAAAGAGTTATTGAAAAGAGTTATTGAAAAGAGTTATTGAAAAGAGTTATTGAAAAGAGTTATTGAAAAGAGTTATTGAAAAGAGTTATTGAAAAGAGTTATTGAAAAGAGTTATTGAAAAGAGTTATTGAAAAGAGTTATTGAAAAGAGTTATTGAAAAGAGTTATTGAAAAGAGTTATTGAAAAGAGTTATTGAAAAGAGTTATTGAAAAGAGTTATTGAAAAGAGTTATTGAAAAGAGTTATTGAAAAGAGTTATTGAAAAGAGTTATTGAAAATTGAAAAGAGTTATTGAAAAGAGTTATTGAAAAGAGTTATTGAAAAGAGTTATTGAAAAGAGTTATTGAAAAGAGTTATTGAAAAGAGTTATTGAAAAGAGTTATTGAAAAGAGTTATTGAAAAGAGTTATTGAAAAGAGTTATTGAAAAGAGTTATTGAAAAGAGTTATTGAAAAGAGTTATTGAAAAGAGTTATTGAAAAGAGTTATTGAAAAGAGTTATTGAAAAGAGTTATTGAAAAGAGTTATTGAAAAGAGTTATTGAAAAGAGTTATTGAAAAGAGTTATTGAAAAGAGTTATTGAAAAGAGTTATTGAAAAGAGTTATTGAAAAGAGTTATTGAAAAGAGTTATTGAAAGTTATTGAAAAGAGTTATTGATTGAAAAGAGTTATTGAAAAGAGTTATTGAAAAGAGTTGAAAAGAGTTAAAAGAGTTATTGAAAGAGTTATTGAAAAGAGTTATTGAAAAGAGTTATTGAAAAGAGTTATTGAAAAGAGTTATTGAAAAGAGTTATTGAAAAGAGTTATTGAAAAGAGTTATTGAAAAGAGTTATTGAAAAGTTATTGAAAAGAGTTAGAAAAGAGTTATTGAAAAGAGTTATTGAAAAGAGTTATTGAAAAGAGTTATTGAAAAGAGTTATTGAAAAGAGTTATTGAAATTGAAAGTTATTGAAAAGAGTTAGAGTTATTGAAAAGAGTTATTGAAAAGAGTTATTGAAAAGAGTTATTGAAAAGAGTTATTGAAAAGAGTTATTGAAAAGAGTTATTGAAAAGAGTTATTGAAAAGAGTTATTGAAAAGAGTTATTGAAAAGAGTTATTGAAAAGAGTTATTGAAAAGAGTTATTGAAAACATTATTCCACACAGCCCGGTTGAATGTGATTTGAATCAATGAAAGGGAGGAGCTATGTATCAGAGGATTTCACAGGTCAGCAGGTCACTGGACAGCTCCTCGGCCTTGCTTAGCAGGCCAGCAGGTCTGACATTCATCTAGTTTATTGAAAAGAGCTATTGAAAGGGATTATTGAAAAGGTGTTATTGAAAAGGGTTATTGAAAAGGGTTATTGTTAAGAGTTATTGAAAAAAGTTATTGAAAAGAGTTGTCGGAAACGGGTTATTGGCCTAGAGTTGATGAAAGGGGTTGCTGAAAAGATTTATTGAAACGTGCAGTTATTGAAAGAGAGTTATTGAAAGGCGTTATTGAAAGAGTTATTGAAAGGGGTTATTGAAAAGAGTTATTGAAAAGGGTTATTGAAAAGGGTTATAGAAAAGAGTTACATGAAAAGAGTTATTGAAATTAGTTATTGAAAAGGGCTATTGAAAAAGGGTTATTGAAAAAGAGTTATTGAAAGAGGTTATTGAAAAGGGTAATTGAAAAGGGTTATTGAAAAGCGTTATTGAAAAATGGTTATTGAATAGGGGGTGGAATTGAAAAGACGTCTATTCGAAAAGGGTTATTGAAAAAGGTTTATTGAAAAGAGTTATTGAAAAGGGTTATTGAAAGAGTTGGGATTCGAAAAAGGTTATTGAAAAGAGTTATTGAAAGGAGCTATTGAAAAGAGCTATTGAAAAGGGTTATTGAAAAGGGTTATTGAAGTTGTTGTTATTGAAAAAGAGTTGTTGAAAAGGGTTATTGAAATGAGGTGAAAACAGTTATTCCAGAAAGGACAGTTATATTAAAGAAGTAAGATATTGAAAAGGGTTAATGAAAAGCAATTACTGAAGAAGATGTTATTGAAAAGATTATTGAAAAAGGTTATTGAAAGGCTGGTTTTGAAGAAGAGTTATTGAAAATGGTTATTGAAAAGTGGTTATTGAAAGGGTTATTGAAAGGATTATTGAAATGGTTATTGAAAAGGGATATTGAAAAGGGTTATTGAAAAGTGTTATTGAAAAAGGGTTATTGAAAAACCGGTTATTGAAAAAAGGTTATTGAAAAAGGTTATTGAAAAGGGTTATTGATGATTAAAGAAGAAGTTATTGAAAAGTTATTGAAAGGGTTATTGAAAAGGTTATTGAAAAAGGTTATTGAAAAAGGGTTATTAGAAAAGAGTTATTGAAAGGGTTATTGAAAGAGGGTTGTTGAGAAGGGTTATTGGAAGAGTTACTGAAAACGGTTATTGAAAAGGGTTATTGAAAGCAGAGTTATTGAAAGAGTTGCTGAAAAGAGTTATTGAAAAGGGTTATTGAAAAGAGTTATTGATAAACGGTTAAGTGAAAGAAGTTATTGATAAGAAAGGGTTATTGAAAAGGGTTATTGAAAGGAGTTGCAAAAGCAGTTATTTGAAATTCAATTAGAGCAATTGAGAAGAGATAGAGAAGATGCTGAAAGGAGAAGATTAGAGCAGATGATTGAATTTGAAAAGGCGCGGAAAAGTGACGAAGAGATACGTCAGCAACAGATTGAAGAAAAGAGACTACGTGAAGAAGAAAAGGAAAAAGTACGAATTTCAGAGTTGGAGCGAGCAGAAGAGGTTAGACAAGAAGAACTGAAATTACAGAAAGAAAGTATGGAGAAGGCGGAAGAGGAAAGACAAGAACGTTTAAAGTTGGAAAAAACAAAAATAGCATTAAAAGAAGCACAACTCAAAGAGGAGAAGCAAAATAGAGAAGCACAAGAACAAAGAAGGCAAGAAGAACGAGAAGAACAGAAAAGGAAACAGGAAGAAAGTGAAACGATGGTGTCTAAAATAAAGAAAATTGGTGATGCCATGAAACACGTGTTACCTAAAATGCCAAACGATATGATGGAGGTGCCATTATATTTCGAAACGGTTGAGAATGCGTTTCGTAGTTTCAACGTGCAGGAACAATTCTGGGTGAAGTTACTATTGCCATTGATGACTCCGAAAGCTAGAACTGTTCTAAACAGATTGTCATTCGATGATTTAGACGATTATCAGGTCGTGAAACAGCACTTGTTAAAAGAATTCAAGTTGACACCGAGAGAGTACAGATCGAAGTTTATTGATGCGAAGAAGACAGCTGAAGAAACGTATACAATGTTTACAGCAAGGCTGAAGAACTTGTTGAACTATTATGTGAAAAGTCGCAAAGTGGATAAGAATTTTGAGAAGCTGTTTGATTTATTAGTGGCGGATAAGTTGAAAGAATCACTACCACCAGGTCCACTACAGTTTGTATTGTCGAAGGAAGGAACTGATTGTTACGAAGCTAGTGTTGTGGCAGACCTAGCGGACATTCATGTGAATAATCGAATTGGTTTGGCAATTCCGAATAAGACAAGTTTTGGTTTTGTTCCTAATGGCAAAAGAAATCAACAGTTCACTCCAAATTTTGGTTTTCATTGGAAGAGCAATCAAGAAACAGGAAATCAGTTCAGAGGTGCAGAAGTGAAACCAAATTCTCCGGTTGTTCACGAGAATAGAGAGTCGATGATGACCAGACAACGTCCGGTATATAACAAATCACCACCAAGGTTTGTCGCAAGAGAAGGCAATGCATCGTTTACTCCATATAAGAGAAAAGAAAGCATCGAACAACGAGGTGCAGTGGTGAAACGTTGTCACAACTGCGGATCAGACAGGCATTTGATGAAATTCTGTCCAGTTCCTGTTACAACCTCAAATTATGGTGGAAAACAAGAACATTCGAGGGTGAATCGAATTCAAGTGGTTGATAATTCTGAAAGTCAAGCCACAGAACATCAGAACAATGAAACTGAAGTAAAGTCAGTGATGAAATGTCACCTTTCACCTGATATTCAGAAAGAAATTCTATTGCACAATGGAATGCAGAAAGAAATGGTTGGAAGAGATGAAAGTACAGCATTGAAGAAAGTGTTATTACAGTACGTCGAGGTAGAAATTCGTGGAACAGCAGGAAAAGAACCAGTGAAAGTAAAAGCACTGATTGATTCTGGAGCAGAGGTTCCGGTGATTAGTGAAGAATTACTGGAAGGCATGAAGGTGGAGCAGATTGGAAAAGTGAACTTACAATGCGTGGCAGGAGATGCCATTCCTGCAAAGTTGGTGAAAGTTGATGTAAGGCTGTGTTGTAACGATGTGGAAGAAGAGGTAATTCCGCATAAAGTCAAATGTTCACTTACACCTTATGTGACATTGATGTGTGCTAGTATTGCAAAAATGGGAAGCACAGAAAGATTCTTGTTGCATCCAGAAATCATTGCAGAACTTAAAGCCGTGCCACAAGTGAAAATGATACAAGGAGATGTGCAAGCGAATGTAACGACGAGATTGCAGAGTCAGCGAAAGAAAGTGGTAAGTGGTAGAAGTCGAAGAGGAAAGTGAAACTGAAAGTTCAAGTGAAGAGGAAAACGAAAGCGATGATCAACAAAGTTTAATGCAAGACGGTATAACAGCAGAAATGAATGAACAAGAGATGGCTGCATGCAAGAATGGTAATGTAAATGAAACGAAAGAGGATAATGAATGTGATGTGGAGATAGGAGATTTGTTTGAAGAAAATGAGAAAGATGAAGAACAACAGATGCAGATTGCAGACGCAAAGAAATTCGAAGAACAGCAGAGACAAGATGAATCATTGAAAGCATGGTGGAATTTAGCGCCAGATAAAGAATCTGAATTCTGCGTGGTAAATGGCTTACTGTACAAGAGATATCGAATATTAGAGCAAACGATATATCAATTGGTGTTACCAAAAGAGCGACGAATGAAAGTGATGGAGTTGGCTCACGAATCAGTATTTGGAGGACATCTTGGAGAAGAGAAAACTAGAGAACGAATAAAGTTGTCTTTTACGTGGCCAAAGATGAGAAGAGATATAGTGAAATTTTGCAAATCATGTGAGAAATGTCAGTTAAAGGCAAGAAGTTTGGTGATGGACAGGGTTCCTATCACTCCAATTCCAAGAGAAGATGTGGCGTTTAGAAGAATTACGGTGGATTGTGTAGGACCAATCGAGCCAGCATCTGCTGCAGGTCACAAGTACTGTTTATGTATTGTCGATTCTTGCACAAGATGGCCTACAGTGTTTCTGTTGAAATCATTAACTGCGAAAGCTGTATGTGATGCTTTGATGGAGTTGTTCATGAACGTTGGTGTACCTTCAGTGATCACAAGTGACCAAGGAACAAATTTTACTGCGAGTCTGACAAGAGAATTTCTGAATTTAATGGGTTGTAGTCCAAGATTTGACACGCCAGGTCATCCAGAGGCAGCTGGACTAGTAGAAAGATGGAATCAAACATTCAAGAAAATGATCCATCATGTAATTGTTGACAATCCAAGGCAATGGCACAAAGTAATTCCGTTTACAGTGTGGGCATTACGAGAAGTACCGAATGCAACTACTGGAATTGCTCCTTATATGTTGGTGTATGGAAAGATTCCGCGTGGACCACTGGCAATTCTAAAAGAAAGTTGGACAAGAGAAATTAATTTACCACCTCATATTGGAATCCAACCAGAAAAGTACTTGAAAGACATGAAAGCAAATATGGAAAAAGCATTACTGTTTGCAGAATCATATTCACGAGAGAAGCAATTACAGTATACGAATCAATACAACAAAAGAGCGAAACATAAAGAATTTGAACCGGGTGAAAAAGTTATTGTGTTGTATCCGACGTCAACAAATAAACTGATTTCACGATGGCATGGTCCATGTACTGTCATACAACGAAGGTCCAAGTACTCTTATTTGATTGATATGGGTGACGATTGTCGAAAGATAATTCACGCAAATAAAATCAGAAAGTACATTACAAGAGCAATGAGTTGTGGACTAATCGTTGAAGAAGATGAAGACTTTGGTTCAGTGGTTGAGTTGTTGACGAAGAATGACTTGCAAGATGAAAAGAATTCACTGAATCTTGATCCTGATCAGATTAACCATTTAACATTGACTCAACAAAAACAATTGCTGGAAGTACTAAACAAATATTCTGATCGATTTTCTGAAAAGCCTGGATTATGTACATTGGTTGAACATGAAATTGAACTGAAACCGGAATTTCGTGAAAAAGAATTTATGGCTTACCGAATTCCACTCATCTATCGAGCAGAAGTTGAACGACAAATTAAAGAAATGCTTCAAGCCAACATTATAAAACCATCTTCGAGCAGAATGGCAAGTCCGCTGGTAATTGTTAAAAAGAAAGACGGTTCTCTGAGACTTGCCTGCGACTACAGATACATTAACTCGTTCACTGTGGATTGTAAATATCCGATGCCGATTGTGAAAGATGTTTTGCACAAAGTTGGAAAATCAAATGTGATCTCGATTTTTGATTGTCGAAGTGCTTACTGGACTTGTCCTGTTAAGCAAACTGATCAATGGAAAACTGCTTTTGTTACTCACAATGGACTGTACGAGTTTACTCGTGTTCCTTTCGGAATGATCAACTCAGGAAGAACATTTGTTAAAGCAATTAACATGGTTTTACAGCCTATAAATGAATTTGCTGAGCCCTATGTAGATGACATTGCTGTGCATTCAGATGACTGGAAGATTCATTTACAGCATTTAGATGCATATTTAATGCAAATGAGACTGCATAACATTACTCTGAACTTAAAGAAATGTATCTTTGGTAAGAGTGAGGTAAAGTTCATCGGTCATGTGGTTGGTTCTGGAACGATTCAAATGAATCCAGATAGAATTGAAAGTTTAATTAATTTGAAAACCCCAGAAACGAAGAAACAAGTTAAGCAATTGCTGGGATTTTTTGGTTACTATAGACAGTTTATCAAAGATTTCGCACAGATTGCGAAGCCTCTATCTGATTTGACAAGCAAACATGTTCCAGATAAGATTGATTGGACTGATAGACATCAACAGGCATTTAATTTACTTAAAGATGCTGTACGCTCTAAAGTTGTTTTATATGTTTTTGATGTTGGAAAACCTTTTAATTTGTACTGCGATAGTAGTGATTTTGCAGTAGGAGCTGTGCTAACGCAGATGGATGATAAGGGAATAGAGCGCCCTGTGTCATTTATAAGTCAGAAGCTGACTGACACCCAGAAGAGATGGGCAACTGTAGAGAAAGAAGCCTATGCTATTGTTTGGGCTCTAAATAAGTTAAAAGAGATAATCATTGGATCTAAAGTTCACATCTTTACCGATCACAATCCTTTAACTTATCTGACTGAATCTATGTCTAAGTCTGCTAAATTGGTGCGTTGGGCTTTGGCACTGCAAACTTTTGATGTAGAAGTTAATTATAAGAAAGGACGATTAAATGTTGTAGCAGATTGTTTATCTAGATTATAAGATTGTTTATTTTACTGTTTTGTATAGTATTAAGTTTATTGCATAATTTAGTACATGATGATTTTGCAAATTTTTAAGTTTAATTTGCTCAATCCAAAGAAAGGGAAGGAGGTAATGTGAACTAATGTTTTGCATATATAATGAGCACAGGTGTTCTTTAGGTTGATATATATATAATGTGTATCGATTGTTAAGCGTTTTAGTCTTAGGCCTTAGTTGCGCTGTCGGCTCGTGGGCGCTTGGCCTAAAGTAGCCTAAACATTGGCTGACGGTAGATTCTCTTTACACGTGCAGTTAGCGCGCCAAACTTAGAAACTGCTGATGACAGTGAATTTGAACTATACAGTGTAGTACAGTTGTTTTAAGGCAAGAGTTGAGTTTGTTGTTATTAAACTGTGTTTGAAGAAAGAAAGAAACATTCAAAGAACTGTGTCAATTTAATTCTTAAACAGTTAGAAGACGTTGAGCAATTTATATGTAGAGATAAGGAAAGTTCTTGAGGTAGGTCACAACTAAGAAAGAAAAGAGTTGGTGACAAAAGAGTTATTGAAAAAGAGTTATTGAAAAGAGTTATTGAAAAGAGTTATTGAAAGAATTATTGAAAAGAGTTATTGAAAAGAGTTATTGAAAGAGTTATTGAAAAGAGTTATTGAAAAGAGTTATTGAAAAGAGTTATTGAAAAGAGTTATTGAAAGAGTTATTGAAAAGAGTTATTGAAAAGAGTTATTGAAAAGAGTTATTGAAAAGAGTTATTGAAAAGAGTTATTGAAAGAGTTATTGAAAGAGTTATTGAAAAGAGTTATTGAAAAGAGTTATTGAAAAGAGTTATTGAAAACGAGTTATTGAAAAGAGTTATTGAAAAGAGTTATTGAAAAGAGTTATTGAAAAGAGTTATTGAAAAGAGTTATTGAAAAGAGTTATTGAAAAGAGTTATTGAAAAGAGTTATTGAAAAAGAGTTATTGAAAAGAGTTATTGAAAAGAGTTATTGAAAAGAGTTATTGAAAAGAGTTATTGAAAAGAGTTATTGAAAAGAGTTATTGAAAAGAGTTATTGAAAAGAGTTATTGAAAAGAGTTATTGAAAAGAGTTATTGAAAAGAGTTATTGAAAAGAGTTATTGAAAAGAGTTATTGAAAAGAGTTATTGAAAAGAGTTATTGAAAAGAGTTATTGAAAAGAGTTATTGAAAAGAGTTATTGAAAAGAGTTATTGAAAAGAGTTATTGAAAAGAGTTATTGAAAAGAGTTATTGAAAAGAGTTATTGAAAAGAGTTATTGAAAAGAGTTATTGAAAAGAGTTATTGAAAAGAGTTATTGAAAAGAGTTATTGAAAAGAGTTATTGAAAGAGAGTTATTGAAAGAGTTATTGAAAAGAGTTATTGAAAGAGTTATTGAAAAGAGTTATTGAAAAGAGTTATTGAAAAGAGTTATTGAAAAGAGTTATTGAAAAGAGTTATTGAAAAGAGTTATTGAAAAGAGTTATTGAAAAGAGTTATTGAAAAGAGTTATTGAAAAGAGTTATTGAAAAGAGTTATTGAAAGAGTTATTGAAAGAGTTATTGAAAAGAGTTATTGAAAAGAGTTATTGAAAAAGAGTTATTGAAAAGAGTTATTGAAAAGAGTTATTGAAAAGAGTTATTGAAAAGAGTTATTGAAAAGAGTTATTGAAAAGAGTTATTGAAAAGAGTTATTGAAAAGAGTTATTGAAAGAGTTATTGAAAAGAGTTATTGAAAAGAGTTATTGAAAAGAGTTATTGAAAAGAGTTATTGAAAAGAGTTATTGAAAAGAGTTATTGAAAAGAGTTATTGAAAAGAGTTATTGAAAAGAGTTATTGAAAAGAGTTATTGAAAAGAGTTATTGAAAAGAGTTATTGAAAAGAGTTATTGAAAAGAGTTATTGAAAAATTGAAAAGAGTTATTGAAAAGAGTTATTGAAAAGAGTTATTGAAAAGAGTTATTGAAAAGAGTTATTGAAAAGAGTTATTGAAAAGAGTTATTGAAAGAGTTATTGAAAGAGTTATTGAAAAGAGTTATTGAAAAAGCGAGTTATTGAAAAGAGTTACTGAAAGAGTTATTGAAAAGAGTTATTGAAAAGAGTTATTGAAAGAGTTATTGAAAAGAGTTATTGAAAAGAGTTATTGAAAAAGAGTTATTGAAAAGAGTTATTGAAAAGAGTTATTGAAAAGAGTTATTGAAAAGAAGAGTTATTGAAAAGAGTTATTGAAAGAGTTATTGAAAAAAGAGTTATTGAAAAGAGTTATTGAAAGAGTTATTGAAAAGAGTTATTGAAAAGAGTTATTGAAAAGAGTTATTGAAAAGAGTTATTGAAAAGAGTTATTGAAAAGAGTTATTGAAAAGAGTTATTGAAAAGAGTTATTGAAAAGAGTTATTGAAAAGAGTTATTGAAAAGAGTTATTGAAAAAGAGTTATTGAAAAGAGTTATTGAAAAGAGTTATTGAAAAGAGTTATTGAAAAGAGTTATTGAAAAGTTATTGAAAAGAGTTATTGAAAAGAGTTATTGAAAAGAGTTATTGAAAAGAGTTATTGAAAAGAGTTATTGAAAAAGAGTTATTGAAAAGAGTTATTGAAAAGAGTTATTGAAAAGAGTTATTGAAAAGAGTTATTGAAAAAGAGTTATTGAAAAGAGTTATTGAAAAGAGTTATTGAAAAGAGTTATTGAAAAGAGTTATTGAAAGAGAGTTATTGAAAAGAGTTATTGAAAAGAGTTATTGAAAAGAGTTATTGAAAAGAGTTATTGAAAGAGTTATTGAAAAGAGTTATTGAAAAGAGTTATTGAAAAGAGTTATTGAAAAGAGTTATTGAAAAGAGTTATTGAAAAGAGTTTATTGAAAGAGTTACTGAAAAGAGTTATTGAAAAGAGTTATTGAAAAGAGTTATTGAAAAGAGTTATTGAAAAGAGTTATTGAAAAGAGTTATTGAAAAGAGTTACTGAAAAGAGTTATTGAAAAGAGTTATTGAAAAGAGTTATTGAAAAGAGTTATTGAAAAGAGTTATTGAAAAGAGTTATTGAAAAGAGTTATTGAAAAGAGTTATTGAAAGAGTTTATTGAAAGAGAGTTATTGAAAAGAGTTATTGAAAAGAGTTATTGAAAAGAGTTATTGAAAAGAGTTATTGAAAAGAGTTATTGAAAAGAGTTATTGAAAAGAGTTATTGAAAAGAGTTATTGAAAAGAGTTATTGAAAATGAGTTATTGAAAAGAGTTATTGAAAAGAGTTATTGAAGAGAGTTATTGAAAAGAGTTATTGAAAAGAGTTATTGAAAAAGAGTTATTGAAAAGAGTTATTGAAAAGAGTTATTGAAAAGAGTTATTGAAAAGAGTTATTGAAAAGAGTTATTGAAAAGAGTTATTGAAAAGAGTTATTGAAAGAGTTATTGAAAAGAGTTATTGAAAAGAGTTATTGAAAAGAGTTATTGAAAAGAGTTATTGAAAAGAGTTATTGAAAAGAGTTATTGAAAAGAGTTATTGAAAAGAGTTATTGAAAAGAGTTATTGAAAGAGTTATTGAAAAGAGTTATTGAAAAGAGTTATTGAAAAAGAGTTATTGAAAAGAGTAATTGAAAAAGAGTTATTGAAAAGAGTTATTGAAAAGAGTTATTGAAAAGAGTTATTGAAAAGAGTTATTGAAAAGAGTTATTGAAAAGAGTTATTGAAAGAGTTATTGAAAAGAGTTATTGAAAAAGAGTTATTGAAAAGAGTTATTGAAAAGAGTTATTGAAAAGAGTTATTGAAAAGAGTTATTGAAAAGAGTTATTGAAAGAGTTATTGAAAAGAGTTATTGAAAGAGTTATTGAAAAGAGTTATTGAAAAGAGTTATTGAAAAGAGTTATTGAAAAGAGTTATTGAAAGAGTTATTGAAAAGAGTTATTGAAAAGAGTTATTGAAAAGAGTTATTGAAAGAGTTATTGAAAAGAGTTATTGAAAAGAGTTATTGAAAAGAGTTATTGAAATAAGTTATTGAAAAGAGTTATTGAAAAGAGTTATTGAAAAGAGTTATTGAAAAGAGTTATTGAAAAGAGTTATTGAAAAGAGTTATTGAAAATAGTTATTGAAAAGAGTTATTGAAAAGAGTTATTGAAAAGAAGTTATTGAAAAGAGTTATTGAAAAGAGTTATTGAAAAGAGTTATTGAAAAGAGTTATTGAAAAGAGTTATTGAAAGAGTTATTGAAAAGAGTTATTGAAAGAGTTATTGAAAAGAGTTATTGAAAGAGTTATTGAAAGAGTTATTGAAAAGAGTTATTGAAAAGAGTTATTGAAAAGAGTTATTGAAAAGAGTTATTGAAAAGAGTTATTGAAAAGAGTTATTGAAAGAGTTATTGAAAAGAGTTATTGAAAAAGAGTTATTGAAAAGAGTTATTGAAAAGAGTTATTGAAAAGAGTTATTGAAAGAGTTATTGAAAAAGAGTTGTTGAAAAGAGTTATTGAAAAGAGTTATTGAAAAGAGTTATTGAAAAGAGTTATTGAAAAGAGTTATTGAAAGAGTTATTGAAAAGAGTTATTGAAAAGAGTTATTGAAAAGAGTTATTGAAAGAGTTATTGAAAAGAGTTATTGCGCAGTTAAAAGAGTTATTGAAAAGAGTTATTGAAAAGAGTTATTGAAAAGAGTTATTGAAAAGAGTTATTGAAAAGAGTTATTGAAAAGAGTTTATTGAAAGAGTTATTTGAAAAGAGTTATTGAAAAGAGTTATTGAAAAGAGTTATTGAAAAGAGTTATTGAAAAGAGTTATTGAAAAGAGTTATTGAAAAAGAGTTATTGAAAAGAGTTATTGAAAAGAGTTATTGAAAGAGAGTTATTGAAAAGAGTTATTGAAAAGAGTTATTGAAAAGAGTTATTGAAAAGAGAGTTATTGAAAGAGTTATTGAAAAGAGTTATTGAAAAAGAGTTATTGAAAAGAGTTATTGAAAAAAGTTATTGAAAGAGTTATTGAAAAGAGTTATTGAAAAGAGTTATTGAAAAGAGTTATTGAAAAGAGTTATTGAAAAGAGTTCTTGAAAAGAGTTATTGAAAAGAGTTATTGAAAAGAGTTATTGAAAAGAGTTATTGAAAAAGAGTTATTGAAAAGAGTTATTGAAAGAGTTATTGAAAAGTTATTTTGAAAAGAGTTATTGAAAAGAGTTATTGAAAAGAGTTATTGAAAAGTTATTGAAAAGAGTTATTGAAAAGAGTTATTGAAAAGAGTTATTGAAAAGAGTTATTGAAAGAGTTATTGAAAAGAGTTATTGAAAAGAGTTATTTAAAAGAGTTATTGAAAAGAGTTATTGAAAAGAGTTATTGAAAAGAGTTATTGAAAAGAGAGTTATTGAAAAGAGTTATTGAAAAGAGTTATTGAAAAGAGTTATTGAAAAGAGTTATTGAAAAGAGTTATTGAAAAGAGAGTTATTGAAAGAGTTATTGAAAAGAGTTATTGAAAAGAGTTATTGAAAAGAGTTATTGAAAAGAGTTATTGAAAATAGTTATTGAAAAGAGTTATTGAAAAGAGTTATTGAAAAGAGTTATTGAAAAGAGCTATTGAAAAGAGTTATTGAAAAGAGTTATTGAAAAGAGTTATTGAAAAGAGTTATTGAAAAGAGTTATTGAAAAGAGTTATTGAAAAGAGTTATTGAAAAGAGTTATTGAAAAGAGTTATTGAAAAGAGTTATTGAAAAGAGTTATTGAAAAGAGTTATTGAAAAGAGTTATTGAAAAGAGTTATTGAAAAGAGTTATTGAAAAGAGTTATTGAAAGAGTTATTGAAAAGAGTTATTGAAAAGAGTTATTGAAAAGAGTTATTGAAAAGAGTTATTGAAAGAGTTATTGAAAAAGAGTTATTGAAAAGAGTTATTGAAAAGAGTTATTGAAAAGAGTTATTGAAAAGAGTTATTGAAAAGAGTTATTGAAAAGAGTTATTGAAAAGAGTTATTGAAAAGAGTTGGCGAAAAAGAGTTATTGAAAAAGAGTTATTGAAAAGAGTTATTGAAAAGAGTTATTGAAAAGAGTTATTGAAAAAGAGTTATTGAAAAGAGTTATTGAAAAGAGTTATTGAAAAAGGTTATTGAAAAGAGTTATTGAAAGAGTTATTGAAAAGAGTTATTGAAAAGAGTTATTGAAAAGAGTTATTGAAAAGAGTTATTGAAAAGAGTTATTGAAAAGAGTTATTGAAAAATGAGTTATTGAAAAGAGTTATTGAAAAGAGTTATTGAAAAGAGTTATTGAAAAGAGTTATTGAAAGAGTTATTGAAAAGAGTTATTGAAAAGAGTTATTGAAAAGAGTTATTGAAAAGAGTTATTGAAAAGAGTTATTGAAAAGAGTTATTGAAAAGAGTTATTGAAAAGAGTTATTGAAAAAGAGTTATTGAAAAGAGTTATTGAAAAGAGTTATTGAAAAGAGTTATTGAAAAGAGTTATTGAAAAGAGTTATTGAAAAGAGTTATTGAAAAGAGTTATTGAAAAGAGTTATTGAAAAGAGTTATTGAAAAGAAAGTTATTGAAAAGAGTTATTGAAAAGAGTTATTGAAAAGAGTTATTGAAAAGAGTTATTGAAAAGAGTTATTGAAAAGAGTTATTGAAAAGAGTTATTGAAAAGAGTTATTGAAAAGAGTTATTGAAAAGAGTTATTGAAAAGAGTTATTGAAAAGAGTTATTGAAAAGAGTTATTGAAAAGAGTTATTGAAAAGAGTTATTGAAAAAGAGTTATTGAACGTGAGTTATTGAAAAGAGTTATTGAAAAGAGTTATTGAAAAGAGTTATTGAAAAGAGTTATTGAAAAGAGTTATTGAAAACAGTTATTGAAAAGAGTTATTGAAAAGAGTTATTGAAAAGAGTTATTGAAAAGAGTTATTGAAAAGAGATTGAAAAGTTATTGAAAAGAGTTATTGAAAAGAGTTATTGAAAAGAGTTATTGAAAAGAGTTATTGAAAAGAGTTATTGAAAGAGAGTTATTGAAAAGAGTTATTGAAAAGAGTTATTGAAAAGAGTTATTGAAAAGAGTTATTGAAAAGAGTTATTGAAAAGAGTTATTGAAAAGAGTTATTGAAAAGAGTTATTGAAAAGAGTTATTGAAAAGAGTTATTGAAAAGAGTTATTGAAAAGAGTTATTGAAAAGAGTTATTGAAAAGAGTTATTGAAAAGAGTTATTGAAAAGAGTTATTGAAAAGAGTTATTGAAAAGAGTTATTGAAAAGAGTTATTGAAAAGAGTTATTGAAAAGAGTTATTGAAAAGAGTTATTGAAAAGAGTTATTGAAAAGAGTTATTGAAAAGAGTTATTGAAAAGAGTTATTGAAAAGAGTTATTGAAAGAGAGTTATTGAAAAGAGTTATTGAAAAGAGTTATTGAAAAGAGTTATTGAAAAGAGTTATTGAAAAGAGTTATTGAAAAGAGTTATTGAAAAGAGTTATTGAAAAGAGTTATTGAAAAGAGTTATTGAAAGAGTTATTGAAAAGAGTTATTGAAAAGAGTTATTGAAAAGAGTTATTGAAAAGAGTTATTGAAAAGAGTTATTGAAAGAGTTATTGAAAAGAGTTATTGAAAAGAGTTATTGAAAAGAGTTATTGAAAAGAGTTATTGAAAAGAGTTATTGAAAAGAGTTATTGAAAAGAGTTATTGAAAGAGTTATTGAAAAGAGTTATTGAAAAGAGTTATTGAGTTATTGAAAAGAGTTATTGAAAAGAGTTATTGAAAAGAGTTATTGAAAAGAGTTATTGAAAAGAGTTATTGAAAAGAGTTATTGAAAAGAGTTATTGAAAAGAGTTATTGAAAAGAGTTATTGAAAAGAGTTATTGAAACGAGTTATTGAAAAGAGTTATTGAAAAGAGTTATTGAAAAGAGTTATTGAAAGTTATTGAAAGTTATTGAAAAGAGTTATTGAAAAGAGTTATTGAAAAGAGTTATTGAAAAGAGTTATTGAAAAGAGTTATTGAAAAGAGTTATTGAAAGAGAGTTATTGAGTTATTGAAAATAGTTATTGAAAAGAGTTATTGAAAAGAGTTATTGAAAAGAGTTATTGAAAAGAGTTATTGAAAAGAGTTATTGAAAAGAGTTATTGAAAAGAGTTATTGAAAAGAGTTATTGAAAAGAGTTATTGAAAAGAGTTATTGAAAAGAGTTATTGAAAAGGTTATTGAAAAGAGTTATTGAAAAGAGTTATTGAAAAGGGTTATTGAAAAAAGAGTTATTGAAAAGGTTATTGAAAAGAGTTATTGAAAAAAGTTATTGAAAAGAGTTATTGAAAAGAGTTATTGAAAAGAGTTAGTGAAAAGAGTTATTGAAAAGAGTTATTGAAAAGAGTTATTGAAAAGAGTGAGTGAAAAGAGTTATTGAAAAGAGTTATTGAAAGAGTTATTGAAAAGAGTTATTGAAAAGAGTTATTGAAAAGAGTTATTGAAAAGAGTTATTGAAAAGAGTTATTGAAAAGAGTTATTGAAAAGAGTTATTGAATAAGAGTTATTGAAAAAAGAGTTATTGAAAAGAGTTATTGAAAAGAGTTATTGAAAAGAGTTATTGAAAAGAGTTATTGAAAAGAGTTAGTGAAAAGAGTTATTGAAAAAGAGTTATTGAAAAGAGTTATTGAAAAGAGTTATTGAAAAGAGTTATTGAAAAGAGTTATTGAAAAGAGTTATTGAAAAGAGTTATTGAAAGGAGTTATTGATATCTTTCCCAGTGGCGACACTGGAACGCTAAGAAGAAGTATGTTTAAAAGAAGAATGTCAAGAAAAGGAATGTTAACAAGAAACATGCTTAGAACCAGGATACAAAGAAGAATAAGAAAAGAATGACAAGTTGGTAAAGACGTAGAACAAGAAAAAGAAAATGAGAGAAAAGGTTGTGGAGAAGAACAAGAACAATAGAAAACGAGAAAAGCATACTCTAACTCTAATCTTGATGTGTAGTCACGGCTAAAAGTGTCGGCGACTTCATATTCTTTGCCTCGGCAAATGCAACAAGATAAGCTCTAAACAAAATATCTGACGGGTATTTCGATCCCCGATGTCTCAGTCTACAGTCCATCACCATAACGACTTTGCTATTGCGCTCTTGTATGACTACATTTGATGACGTTTGTTGAACGACGCCTTCATAACAGGGATGATTGGCATCATGGCAAAACAGTTCAATCTGCCGTCCATAGGCCTCGTTTTTTCTGTGAGGGCCCCTGTGCAAAGCCAACACAATTTTGCCGACGTCAACAGCCTTTGCTGCCATAAGATGTCGTAAAGCTTTAGATCCATCGATGTTTAATTTATTAAAATTATTTATGTAAGGTGAAATTTATTGAGCGTGTACACCGTAAGATGTCGCTAAACACTGAATAACAGCTTTTTAATTAGACACCCTTTAAACGCTCTAACCAATGTTATAATTACTCACAGTCAATAAAGTCGACGTGTTGTCCGGGTTTCGCTGAATTTATTCAGTTAGTTAATTGCATCGCTGGCATTATCGGGTAGTGCCAGCCCTAAGCCTAGATAAAGAAGAGGGTGACATCCATACCTCTGTCTGCCGTAAGATGTCGCTTAACACTGGCTACTGCCATTGTTGGATTTGCATGATCGTATCGTTCAAGGAGCTGAAATGTCAACATTGAGGGCGGGGTTAAAGTCCGTGTAAGGGTAAACAGAGATTTCAACACTTGCACAGTGTATAATAGTTCTATTATTGCATCTCCGTCATTTAGTGTTGTTGAGGTCTTAAACTTAAGGCTCACAAGTCTCAACTTGATTACCAACTGTTGCCTCATTTCTGTTTCCTTACCTACCAGACCACTTTCTCGAAACTTTTCCAAAGAGAAAAATTAGTCCCAGCAGGATGGATGGATCCACAGTTTAACGGCAGCTTATGATAACATAGGCCCCACCGCCGACAAAGATTAGTTTTGGCATATTACAGCTCTAAGCAGGCCACTAGAACGCTAAAAAGAAGAGAAAAATTAGTCCCAGCAGGACACCTTCTGCAGTCTTATGATGTTGTGGGAAATCCGATAAAAAAGGTGTCTAAATTGCGCAGCATATATCATTTGAAAAATCGAGTTGTTTAATTAACTACATTTTGTGGCATCAAAGGCTGTTCGCGTCGACAAAATTAATTTGAATTCTTCTTACCGTTCCAATGGCATAATAGAAAACAACCATATTTTAAGCCTGCATTTGAACGCAATTTACAATATATAGTATACAAATGCATTTTTTTAAGTTTTTGAAATATAAAATTGAATTTCATCTTGCAGTTTCTGCTGTTTAATGACATCTTTCAGAGACCGCTGGCGTCTATAGGAATATATGTTTTTTACAATTTCACCCAAGCACCTACATGTATTATATTCAGAACCGGATATTCCTTTTAACAACGTTATGTGACTAGTTTTAGAAGTAATTCAGAGGCCAGGAAAATGTCGCATCTTGTTAACGTGACAACCACATTCAGTTAATTATATTTATAAAGGCAAACCTAAGAACAATTATTTTTCGAAGTAAAAATTTCATGTTGAGATTTAAAACACCATATTTAATATCAGAAACAAATTTGAAGTTGGGCGACATCTGTGTGTAAGTGTGAAATATACGATTATTTCCTCTAAAATAGATTCCTTGAGTTCCATCGTAAAACGGCAATGTTTTCCTATACGCAATGACGCCGTTGCCACAAACGACGATTACATTATTGATACAGCATAGGCAGCTGGAAATATAAATAACGTCGTAGAAAGTGTTTTAAAAGGTGTGTTGTGAGCGCAATTCTATTGTGTGTTTCAATTACATTTGTTCATCTGCTCAAACAATTTACATTACAATTTTCATCTTCAGAGTGCAGATTTAGATAGTTTTATATATTCAGTTGGTCATAAACAGTCTCGGATAAAAACAATTAATGTTCACATGCAGCACTTTTACTTTCCATTCGACCAGACAGTTAGAGAGTGATAGGAACAATCGCATTTCAAAAATAGATTTCTATTTGCAGAACAGATAATGCTATTTCTTTTGGTATTTTCACTTTTGAAAAGTATTTTGTACAACTATTTTGGGTCTTTTGAGTGACCTCGACCGATATAGACACAGATGGAGCATAGATTTACCTATATACAGGGTACGAATATAATTATCTAGCCTATGTGCACTTGCCATCACTGAGGGACTGCTGGGTGGTGGCGTTAACGTGTGCCTCACGTCGCTCCAACACTATCGTCGCTGCTTGATCCATGTAGACTTTGAACTTGATGCTATCTGTTAGCTATGGATGGGAATCCGTTGGTTGGGTTCCATGTGTGTGCGTGGGCCCACCACCGGTGACTCCTTTTGTTTGATATTCATTACTCATTATTTGGCATACTGGTTAATTTCTTTTGCAATTGAAAACCAACATGCAAACTAGCGCAGACACAAATCTCGTATTTGTCTTTTCTAGTAGTGGCGCCATATTAATTTCTAAGCGAAATCACGATCAATTGTTTAACCATAGCTTTTGGCATCAAAGATAGGAAATCTACTGTCGTGTTGAGATGCTACGGACAGATTGGATCCTCAGTTTAACGGCAGCTTATGACAACATAGGACGTTGTCGCCGACAAAGATTAGTTTTTGGCAGATTGTTTATTTATTTAATCCAATATTTAACGACATCTTATAGCTACAAAGGCTGTTGACGTCTTTAAAGTGTTTGATGTATTTCAGTTCATTTTCTTGTAATGTTCTCATAAGTTTTCTCTCTCCTTTCCTGTCTTTGATTCCGTTTCTGATAGGATGTTGACATTTTAAAGTTTCTGTCGGATTAAGTTCATTTTCGTGTAATGTCTATCATCAGTTTTCTTTCTTTTTTTCCTGAATTGGATTCCTTTTCTGGCAGGCGTTCTACTCATTTTTTTGTGACCAAACAGGCTCTTTTGATAACTATTTTCTCCTCAATCTTATTAACAATGTTTTATAGAATATCACATTCATCTATCTAAATGGCAGATTGAAAACGCAACTGAGGCACATATATCTTAACTTAAAATGTTTAAAGGTGTCTAAATATTGAACGCTTACATTCTATAATTTAGTGTTAAAAGATATGTGTCCTTGTGCGTGTGGCTATTTGGAGAAATTACCGACCCAGCGCTATATAAATCTATTCTACACAGTGTTCAAATTACATACTAGTGAAATGCTTCCCGTTCTTGGATTGATGCTGGTCAATCACGTTCATTCATTCGGTCATAATAATCTTATCCTGATGGTTTGTAATGTAAAGTAGGCTGACGTAAACGAACGAGCGGTCAAACTTTGAGCATGGTCGCTAGTATCTGAAATATAAAGCTCAAATTAAACACCTTTTACAGGACGTCCATTTATGTTATAATAACCATAATTGCGTTGAAACATTGTTCACATTAAATTCTGGGTCGTTAAACAATGTATATCAGTGCCATGTAAAATAAGAACTATTTTCACCCATTTAAACAGTGTTCCTCGGACGCTATAATTTCTTTGTTTTCACTGTGCTGCGCTTCTAGAAATTCCTCAACACCCTTCGTTGTCACAATGTCATGACAACGTTAAAAACTGAAGTAAAAATAAACAAAGTAAAATAAAGGATTACTGTAAACAACAGCGCATGAAAATACACTGTGAGCCATAAAAAACCGGGCCACTTTATGTTTAGCTATATCGCGGTCGGTATTTTAAATTTTTTTATAGTTTTTGTGTCGTTTGAAAGAAATTAAATCTCTACGATTTACTTATTTACTTGCGCGGATGACGTCATATCCGTTTCGCAGCATAATGTAAATAAAGTTGATGGTTGAAAATTTGAGTTAAAATTTTAAAATGTTGAGTTTTGAGGATAAAATTTTAATTAAAAATCTGCGGGAATGCAAAAATTATTCTTCTAGACGATTAATTAAGGAGTTTCCGAACAAGAATTGGAAAAGAAAAACATTAGATGACTTTCTGCGAAAGTTGAGAACTACCGGTTCAGTTGAACGCGCTGCGGGAAGTGGTCGGCCAAAATCGTCGCGAACTGAAGATAATATCGCCGCCGTCAATGAATTGGTTCAGAGCCAGGAAGACAAGCCTAAAACACATCTTTCAACCAGACAAATCGCGAGAGAGCTGAATCTTACACAAACGACGGTCAGACGCATTATTCATAACGATTTGGAACTGAAATGCTTAAAAAGACGACGGGCTCAGGAACTGACCACCGCTAATCGTCAATCTCGTTTGGTACGAGCTAGACAATTGCTGCAGCGTTTCTCAGTATCGGATGTCGGTTTCATTTTCTTCACTGATGAAAAGTTATTTACAGTTGCTGCGCCGTCAAACACTCAAAACGATCGTCTTTATGTGCCTCGTTCAGTGTCAAAGAAACAGATTTCATCAGACCGTCTGTTGCGTACCAGGACAACATTCAGCAAGTCGCTCATGGTTTCCGTGGGAATTTCGAAACTCGGTCGCACAGAGCTTATATTCGTTGACCCGGGAGCCAAAATCAATGGCCAATATTATCGAGACGTGATGCTAGCACAACATTTGTTGCCACAAATGCGCCACATTGCTGGCGACATGTTCATTTTCCAACAAGATTCAGCTCCGGCGCATCGGGCTCGTGAAACAATTGAGTATCTGTCTCGCAATGCACCATACTTCATAGGGCCAGAGATGTGGCCACCCAATTCGCCTGACCTAAATCCACTCGATTATTCCATCTGGTCCATTATGGAACAGCGCGTGTACCAACAGCGCATTCAGAACACTGATGAACTTCGGCAGTGTCTCGTATCCGTCTGGAACGATCTGGAACAACATCTTATTGACACTGCAATTGATCAGTGGCGACGTCGCTTGGCAAAATGTGTACGTGAAAAAGGAAGTCATTTTGAACACAAACTTTAAACAAATAAAGGCACTGAAGAATTGTTTGCATTTAAGTAGTAAAAATGCAGCATTTATCGATTCTCACGTGTTTTTTAGTGTCTTCAGTTTCGCAAGACAAGTTTAGCATACATGTAGGACTAAATCGATAATGTATATTTCTGCTCTTTAGAGTATTGATTCCTGTTTAAAATAATGCAAAAAGTGTAAAAATCGATAAAGAAATGACAGAGATATAGCTAAACATAAAGTGGCCCGGTTTTTTATGGCTCACAGTGTATAACAAGTTCAAATACGAAGAGTCAGTCTATTATTATGAACTTATTAACATTGTAAAAATAATTTGCTAATTAACCTAACTAAACTAGACTGGCTTTTTGTTCGTCTTTCTCCGTTCCTTCCACTAGTTGGTCTTTCACTCTTTTCTCCCTTCCATTACACGTGTCTTCCACTCATTCCTCCCTCTTACTATCCCTGCTTCCTATTCTTTCTTTCCTCTAACTCTTCTGACTTTCTTATGTATAACATATGATGTGCTTAAAGACCGTTTGGTCATGTGATTGAGAAGCACATGTATAGTCAATTGACTTTGAAGTGTCAACTCAGTGAAATCGTGCTACTGACTATGGAAAAGATGGGGTCAATGCCTATAAGCTATTGCTTCCTTTTGACTCCACTTGTGCAGTAGCTTTGCTGTTCAGTTGTATAAAGTGTTTATTCTGTAATTTGTTTCCTGCTGCTGTTACAATAATAGATATCAATCAATATTATAATTATTAACTATCGGTTAAGGAAGCTATTACAGAAACTGCTAAAACAATTACCTACACCGAAAGATTTTTGTATGTAAGTCCTCCGAGGCTCTGATACGAAATAGCGCTCGTGAATAAGCGCTATAGAAATTTTGAGTTTAACATTAACGATTGCGATCTATAATTCTTTAAAGCATAACCGTGGGGATAGGTTAGCGAATTGGTTATAAGTTCTGTTGAAGGATAAACAAAACTGTTGTCTACATTAGGCCTACACAAATACACGTTCAATTTAGACACTTCTATAATAAGTGCCAGAATCGACTTTAATTATCGCCGATCGAGTTGAATCATTGGATTTGTAAGGACTCATTCGTAACAATAAAGAAATTTCCTAACGATATAAACGGCCTTTGGTTCCGTAAATGTCATTGAATGAATTAAATTAATTAATAAAATAATAATTGATAACCGTTGTCTGTACCCTGGTAGTGCTAGTCCTAAGCATGTAGAAGGGGAGGCTATGACACGAAACAACGCTTGTGAATAAGCTGGTGCCCTGCGTTTAGTTTACAGTAGCGCTATAGAAATTTGGAGTTTAAGATTACGATTGTGATTTACCATTCTTCAAAACATAATCGTGGAATTGGCATATGTTATGTTGAAGGATGAACACAACTGTATTCCGCGTGTACACAAATGCAAGTTCAATTTAGACACCTTAAAACGGATGCCAATATCGACTATATTATTATCCGCTAATTGGGTTCCGCCTATGGATATGTTTTGATAATGCTTAACGATGTTGACGGCCGTTGGTGCCGTAAAGTCACTAAATTAATAAAATAACATTAACAAAAATATAAATTAATAACGATTGTTCGTACTCTGGTAGTGCCAGTCTCAAACGTGTGGAAAGGGGGAGGGCGACGCTAATCATCTTTGTTATGACCCAGGGTCGTTAAACATCAACTACCATTAGATCGAAAACTTATCCTATAGGTATTATTATTATTAAATAAATTTGTAACGCGCGCAAGGTCACACCGAAATGTGAATCTGAGGCGCGGATATTCAGCCGCCAGGTGAAGATGCACTTAGATTTCTAAATCCTTGAAAGCCAAGGAGAAATAGTGCGTTTTGATCCGCTTTTTAAAGGAAGGAAGTGAAGTTGAGCTACGAAGAGAAAGTGGTCGTCGATTCCATTCTTTTGGAGCAGAGGCGTGGAATGCACGAGAGCCCATAACTGTTCTGCATCGTGGCTCAGCTAGAAGACTTGTACTTGATGATCGCAGGCAACGAGGAGGGATGTAAGGAGTTAGTAGTGCATGAATATAGGTTGGTGTGCTGGTGCTGAGGGCTTTGTAGGTCAAACAGGACAATTTAAATTTTATCTCCGATGGCAACGGTAAACAAAGACAGACAGAGGAAGTGGATTGGTCGCATACTGAGAGGAGACTCCTTCCATGGAGGGAAGAATGGAGGGTAAGAGAACGAGAGGAAGACCTCGATGGATGTTGCTGGACTTATTGGTGACGGATGGATGTAGGAAACTCAAGGAAGAAGCCCCGCATCGAGAGGAGTGGCGACATTGGACGTTAAAAACCTGGTTAGCAGGTTCTAAAGCAGAGAACTTGAAAAAGTCTTCAGTTACAATTGATTCAATAGCTAATATTCTATCGCTGCCCTTACTGTGGTAGTGCCAGTCCCAAGCATGGAGAAAGGAGGACGACGCTAAAAATGTTTGTTATGACATAGCGTCGTTAAACGGTAACTAACCAATGTTATATACTAACGATAATTACGATAGCATTTAGAACGATAAGAAATGTTTTCCTATCGATATCGTCGACATTTGATGCCGCAAGATGTCGATAAACGCTGCAGAAATTACTAAACGAAGAATGAATACATTGAATTTTAAACACCTTTAAAAAGATTGACTTATATCTATATTATAAGTCTTACTCTGTTTACGTTGTCCTTCCGTTTGTTTGTTTGTATGTTTGTTTGTATGTATGTATGTTGTCTAAAGGCTCCGAAACGGAACGCTTTAGCGATTTACAAAATTTTACAAAACATTATTACGCCACGTCATGGTCAACGCGACTATTTTCAGCTCGCAAATTTATTTAAACGCCGATATATGGACATTTTAAATTTACAACTTTTTAAACGAGGCTATAATTATCTCAATACCGCCCATAGTATGGCCATTTGTCCACGTTTCGCTCGCTAAAATTAATATGCAATCTTACGTCACTCGGAGTATTTAGGTCAACGCTCTGAGTCGCAACCAATCACGATGACCGTTGATTTCAAATCAGAAGTAGTAACGCCCACGGCAGAATTTAAATGCAACACTTACGGGATACGAAATTTTTAACGAACGTTTTCATTTGAATTTCTATAGATCTCAACCCAACTTTATATCAACTCAAAATTTACTTTAAATTCAGATATTTGGACATTTTAAGTTTCTATGTGATCATAGTTTCAATGTCATTGCTATGCAGGAGTATATATTGCATAGAGTTGCCTTTAAACAATTTCAAGCCAGCGCGTAAATTCGCCAGAGGGACACACGAAAAATTTGCACATCGTTAAATTCAAATTCACGGGCGCTGACGCAGAAGTCGTTAAATTCAAATACACGGGCGCTGAGGAAACCCCGGGCGAACGCCGGGTAAAAACTGCTAGTCTATATATAAAGAAATAGCCCTTGCAAAAACATTCGATGGGGAGCCATATCATGTGGCAATGTCAAAAAGAAGCTACAAAACAATAGATTATTCGCAACCATTACCTAAGAGTGGACAAAAACTGTAACAATTGTGACATAGAGTGGAATTGACCGGCATGCATAATGACACATACTTTACCTGCATACACACACACACAGACACTTACATACACACACATGCCATATATACTAACCCTAGGACTACCAAGCTTTTTTTGTAACACTGGCTACCAAGGGGGGGTTACCACCCCCTGGATTTGGTGTTTGGTTTTACATATCATAACTTGTAATATACCATTGGATTCAGCATTCATTTCTGCACAGAATGGTATATTTAGTTGTACATTATGTGAATGCACCTCGAAATTACATCACTTTTAACAACGGAACCCATTAATTAGCAATATTGTATATTATTGCGTACATTTTGTACTTTTTGGATAAACAAATATAAGATTATGTGTGTTTTGAAACTAATCTATGTATAAAAGATACACAAAATCATCCCTACACATGTTTATATAGTATAAATGTACATCCATACATATATATCCATACATATATATCGGTTTACGTTGTAATGCTGTATTCAGCCATTTTCACACAGATTACGCGTATTATTATTTATTTTGATCACTTCCGGTATTCAAAAGACAAAGATGTTGGTATGCAAATGAAGCCCTACATTCCCTCTAAAGAATGGTATCTTTGTTTCTCTTCCAGGAAGACAAATGAATACGCTACAGACAAAAAACTAAGGGGGAGTCCTTCCATTCAGCCATGTTTCACGCATATTACGCGTATTATTATTTATTTTGATCATTTCCGGTTGTCTCAGGTCAACTCAGTGGCCATAGAAATGTAGCCCCACATTCCCTCTATAGAATGGTATAATTTTTGTCTCTTAATATTAAATGACGGATAAGATATAGTCGAAAATCTGAGGGTGGTGGTATCCACCCTCTGGTACCTCGGGTATATTGGGTATAACTTTTGAACGGTGTGAGATATCATCTCACATTTTACCTCAAAACGTGTGTAAATGAACCCCCTACAGCTACCTAAAAGGTCAAATTTTTATTCCATACGGAAAAAGTTTGAGATTAAACAAATTTAGGGGGGGTGGCAACCACCCTTCTGGTAGCCAGAGGGTTAAGCAGCGGTTGAGTTAGGCATTTACGATAGGAAAGTGTTTAATTGGAGTCAATACAGTGTTAGTTATGTTCAAAATCATGTTGACAAAACAAATTCAAATATTAAAATTAACGAATAAGAATCTACGCAGAACAATGTTGCAAGAGAATGTGATCATAGAAACAGAATAATATATAGCAGCATTTCTTTCATGTTTAGCTGTAAAACTGTTGAACACTAGACACCTGTAATAAGATGAATTATTTTAGTATGTTAATCGGTGGTTGGGATAGGCATTTACGTAATGAAAAAAATCTATGGAATGTAGTCGTAGCATGATATCAAAGGCCGTTGACATCGATAAGAAAATTTCTTGTACAGATTCCAACGCAGAGCAAGTCAGGATGTAGTTGCATTAGGTTCTGCTTAGCGATTGGATGGATGGATGGATCCAGAGTTTAACGACTCCTTGTTTACAACGAAGGCCGTTGACGTCGACCGAAATTAACTTAATGTGAACAGTTCTTATCGTTCCTATGGCATAACAGTAATACATTAATAGCAATATAATAAATCAACATGCGTTTGTACGCAGTTTCACATAAAATTATATTGTTGAAAAAAGCATATTAATAAAGTTGTTCAACGTATTTAAAATATGAAGTGTGGCGACATCTGTGAATAAGTCTGTAACCGATAAACAGTTATTTTCATCTAAATATAGATTCCTACATATTTTATGCATCCCTTGAGTTTCATCATAGAATTACAGGTTTCCGATACGCATTGTCGCCGTGGAAGATCATATCTAGCAGTTATTTATTTAGAACAAGGTTTAACGTCGTCATAATATGACATCAAAGGCCGTTGATGACAACTTAAAACATATACAGTACAGTGAAAATGAATTCATAGCGTCCAAAAGACACCATTTATGACTGTCCAAACATAACCTTAAAATGTCATTAGTGTTCATTGTTTAACGACAAAAAAATTACAATTCATGGGAGCGCCTCTGAGTAGGTTTCTTGAAGAGGCGCTATATAAATTCCCGGAATGAATGAATGAATGAATACAGTTTGATACATGCAATTTGTTATCTAATGCAAATTCAACAATATTTATATTACATAAACTAGTAATTTCGGCAGCATGAAAATATAATAACGTCGTGGCCAGCATTTTAAAGGTGTGCGATGAGAGCATTTGCATTAAATGCTGCGGTAAGTTGATCAGAATGCTCGAATACTAGACACCTTTAATAAGACGCAGCATGCTAATATATTAATCATCGGTTGAGTAAGTCAACTGCTCAATTTAATTTTTATACAAGGACAGGTATGAAAGAAGACATTACATGTTATTATTAATCCAATATTTAACGACATCCTATAGCTACAAAGGCTGTTGACGTCTTTAAAGTTGTTGATGTATTTCCGTTCATTTTCTTGTAATGTTCTCACAAATGTTCTTTCTCCTTTCTCGTCTTTGATTCCGTTTCTGATAAGATGCTGACGTATTTAAAGTTTCTGACGATTTAAGTTCATTTTCATATAATTTCTATCAACAGTTTTCTTTTTCTTTTCTTGGCTTTGATTCCGTTTCTGATAAGATGTAGACGTATTTAAAGTTTCTGACGGATTAAGTTCATTTCCGTATAATGTTAATAACTGTTTTCTCCTCAATCTTATTAACAATATTAACAATATTTGATAGATACATATTATTTGATTTGATACATATTAAAGTATTGTATCTCCGTTATGTTTGGCCCATTGGCTCTTTTTATTGTAATTCTTTTTTAACATCTTTTTCCTTTTTTTTTTTTCCTTTTTCTCCTTTTGTTTCTTTTTTTGGTGGCTATTTCAGCTCTTTTTGGCTATATCAGCTCTTTTTTGGCTATATCAGCTCTTTTTTGGCTATTTTAGCTCTTTTCAAATATGTTTACAAAGTTATTAACAGTACTTCTTTAAGTTTTCTAAAATAACATGTAATGCTATTTGCAAACAGAAATTCAGCACAGATGTGTAATATATATATATGTATTATATACACATTTTATTTTAACATACATCTATTTACAAGAATGCATGTTAACAATTATTTACATGACAGAATACTTAATTAAACATTTCATTAAACATTTTCCTATGAAACAATGTAATATCATTAGAAAATGCAATGAAATAATGAAATGACCATTAATCACACATATTTTGTGTTTATTGGTATTTTAATCATAAGGAATGTGTTCAACTATATATTTGCAATAGATTTGATCTGATACTAATATTTATGACAATAATTATAGTATTTTTCCTTTATTAATGATTTTAACAAGATTATATACTGCACTCTGCAAACATCCCACATCAAGCAGAGATTTTAAATTAAATTCTGATTTATAACTATTACATTTATCTTTTAGAATATTTGAAATATTTTCCTTTTTACACTCCAATAGAATATGTTCTATACTTTCCGTAACCTCACATGTATCACATAACCCATTAGGGTGCTTTTTCATTTGAAATAGTTTTTATTAGTAATGGCAACACCAAGTCTCAATCTACTAATTTGTACTTCTTTATGCCTATATGGATCAGAAAATTTTATATTAGTAGAAACAAGTGGGCATATGGTTTTATAGAAGTTCCCTTGCTTTTCAACGTTATATTCTATTTGCCATTTATTTATTATATAGTCTTTAATAAAAGTATTCATCTCTTGTGATTCTAAGTATTTTGTGGAATTAATATTATCTAAATTGAGTGCTTCCTTTGCTAATTTATCTGCTCTTTCATTACCACTTATGTCTACATGGCTTGGAATCCATGCCATTTTTATTTGATTAGGTTCCAATCTATTCAATTGCATCATCAGTTCGTTAAATAAATTGGGTCGTGAATCAGATTTATTTTTCTTAATAGAAGTAAGTACACTTAGTGAGTCGGATAATATTACATATTGGCAGTTCTTATTATTCTCAGTGTTTAGTATCCATGTTACTGCTTCTTTTATTGCAGTTAACTCTGCTGCATAGATGCTGGATCCATTACATAATCTAAACTTTCTATCTAAATCTATACTTGGAATTGTAAAAGCTGCAGTAACAACTTCGTCTGCCTTTGACCCATCCGTGTAAATAAGTGTTTCTAGTTTATATCCTGATATCATTTGAAGTGCAACTAATTTCAGAAGTTCAGGGTTATCTCTTTTTTGCTAATCTGCTTTTTGAGACTGATATCTATATCTATTTTGTTATTAGTCCAAGGGGGAATTTGGGGAAAACAGGGTCCAATAAAAGATGTATCAAGAGATGATATGAATTCATTTGTTCTGTAGTGTAGACATTACATGGCAAACGAAATGGATTTATATAGCGATGGTGAAAGTGTTTTAAAGGTATTGACTGTTTACCGTTCTTTTCATTGTCCGTTGAGGTTTTCTGTTGGGTGGGCAGAACCTAAGGCTGTATTTGTTAATTGGGAAGCCAGTGTTACTAGAATTTATATATTGTAAAGAGAAGCCATTTATTAAAGGTGTGTAAAATCAAGCGGAATCGGTTCCTTCAGAAATTTCCTCATCGCGTGATTTTTTATTCTAATTAGTATTAATTTTCTGCTAAATATCGCTTCGTATTGGATCAAACATTTCAACGACATCTTGTGGCATCAAAGGTTGTTGACGTCGACAGAAATAATTTTTATCAGTTCTCACCGTTCTTATATGGAATAATACCTCCATATTAACAATAACACCACTGCACACTTGTACTAGTAGTAGTTTCAGTTTAGCGTCACTGTGATAGGAACGATATTAACGTTTGTTCGGTGCTATTTAGCAATGCTGTGTCTTAACAAAGACGATTAACATAGACCTCCTCCTTTATTCAAGCTAGTGACTGGTATCAGCAGAATACGAGCAGTGACGAAGTGGCCGCCAGGGCAGTTAATGTCAATCTGCTCTTATGGTAAATATACCAGAAGCATTGGTACCGAGTGGTTCCAATTATTAATTAATTTGTTCTGGATAACTTGTATAGAGCCCATTCAATTGACCCTACCCATCAGCGCTCCTAAGCGCAGCGGCTACTAAAGACAAAACTTAACTGATGTATAGAGCCCATTTGGATTGGTCAGAGGTAGTGAACGCAATTCCAACGGGCGGTCATCCCAGATGGAGTGCATACAACCGAGAAAGCTCGGCTTCGCCTAATAGCCACGCGAGCCCGTGGTAACAAGAGTTCAAACCTCGTAGCGGAGTGAATACTCTTCAACGCGCCTGACAAACTTATATAGTATATGAAGATGCATAATTAAAGGTGTGTATTTTGAGTTTAATAATTCAGTAGAATCAACGAAAGCGACATCTTATGACACCCCAAGACCGTGGACTTTGATACTAAAAACCTACGAATTTAATACGGCAGAAACCCTTTCTGTATCACGAAATTCAACTCGCCCGACAAACTTATATAGTAGATGAAGCTCCATAATTAAAGGTGTGTATTTTAAGCTACGAGGACTACTGAATAGATCACGAAGAGAAAAGATACGGAATGAGGTGACACGAGAAGAACTGGGACAGAAGGAAACGGTAGTGGAAAGAATAAAGAAACGAAGACTAACATGGTATGGACATGTGATCAGGATGGAGAACGGAAGAATGCCGGCAAAGGCGCTGCACGGAGAGGTGGAAGGAACAAGGAGCAGAGGACGTCAGAAGAAGAGATGGATAGATAATGTACTGGAGGACATAGAAGACAGAGGATGGGACTTAAGAAGGGCAATAGAACTCGCAAGAGACCGACCGAAATGGAGAAGTTTTGTTAGAGCCTCATCGTCAGCGAATACTTGACGGAGGAGAAAGAAAGAAAGAATTTTAAGTTTATTAATTTAGTAGAATTCAGCTTAAAGCGACATCTTTTGGAATTACCAAAACCGTGTACCTTGACATTTAATCGGCAGCTTAATTACTTATTATTATAATGCAACTTTGCCTCTTATTAAAGGTGTCTAATTCGAGTGTTATATTTTAGGCACTAGTATCCAAACTGATCTGTCTATAGGTAATTGTAAGCGTAAACTCGGAAATTCCTACAGCATTACAGCTAAGAACTGGGCACAGCGTATTTCACACGCGCTGCGTCAAGTTATGAGGGGCTATCCAACGATGTCGTACGAACGAGGTCCGGAGAGAAAGAGAGAAAGAGAGACTGACGGAGAGACTGACAGAAACAGAAAAAGACAGAAAGACAGACAGACAGACATAAACATAGAGAGCCAGTGACAGACTGAGACAGACTGAGACAGAGACAAACAGAGACAGACAGAGAGAGACAGAGAGAGAGACAGACAGACAGAACAGAGAGACAGAGACAGAGATAGAGATAGAGATAGAGATAGAGATAGAGATAGAGACAGACAGAGACAGGCAGACAGACAGACAGACAGACAGACAGTCAGTCAGAGAGAACAGAGAGGCAGAGAGTGAGACAGAGACAAACAGTTTCTACGGGAAATGGTTAGGTTAGCAACACCTTCTGTGCTGGACTGTTAATCAAGATGTCGGGGTTTCTAATCCATCTGACCCTCTAGCCAACTCAGCTGTGATGAATACACCGACCGTACGTACACTGTCGGTGGGAAGATGAAGACGGTCAGGGAGAGCGCTGGGTTGCAACCCTTTTAAGCCGAGGTTAAGAAAATGAAGTCGCTAATGTTTCACACCCATGACTGCCTCTGAAATTATTGCTAGTTTAACGACACTGTGTCATTACAAAGATGATTAGCGTCACCCTCTTCTTTCTTCAGACTTGGGACTGGCAGAGAAGACTTAATTGATGTCCAGTTTCACCTAAATGAGAAAATAATTATAAACGTCCTATTTACGGTGTCGAATGAAACTTTGTTCTTCATGTATGGTTCTCTCACATTTAGTGACATCTTATGATTGGCCGTTAACATCAGTACCTTAAAGACAGTTTGACACAACGTCAATTTTTGCAAATAACATTTATATATAGAACTGCTAGAAGGCGTTTCAAAGGTGTTTAAAATTAGCTCTGTTTTGGGAATAATTATTATCAATAATATTGAAGGATGAAGTTTTAGCTAGCGATTTAACGCGCATTTCATGAACATAATTATAAAATGAAGGTGAATGCCTAATTAGTATCTGTCCGAGACTGTGCGTCTATGTATTAATCTAGCTATTCGTCTATCGTTCCAACTATTATATATTTTTGAATGATATGGCGCCGATATTTCCGTCCTCGCTGCTTCATCTTTCCACCGACTGAATGCGGTAAGTTATTGTTTGACGACGCCATATCAAACCAAGATGAACAGCGTCGCCCTCCTTTTTTATACGCGCTTAGGACTAGCTCTCTAAGAACATAATTCTGTTTCGCGCTTCATAGTGTTACGTTTAACTCTGCTACTGCTCGCACTTTGGCAGTGCCAGTCCAGTCTGGATGAAGGAGGAGGGCGAAGCTAATGATCTTTATTATCACACAGTGTCGTTAAACTGAAACTACTGCTACTACTGTTACGTCAAGCTCTGCTCCAATCTTTAAATAGCATGTCCTTGCGGCCTAAAATATTCAGAAACTGTACTTGAACTGATGAGTAGAATTTCAGGTGCTAGGATGACATATTGTGTAGTTGACTTAATCTCTCCGAATTCATATTACACACTTCGTATTTCAGAGCAGTCAACTGCGCACTCAACAATGTCAACTGCACACTTTATGTCAGAAAACACTTTATTTTAAGTCTTATTTTATAGTAGTCGTAGCTGTAATCTCGAGATATGTACAGCACCAGAAAAGCAAAGTCACGGGAACCAGATAAGGTTGTAGTACTACTTAGTGACGTCTTTTGGCCGTTGATGTCAAACATTGTTTAGTCTTGGTTTAGGGCTTTCAGATTTGTTCATCTAGTTTTCGTTTGGTTGGTTACTGTTTCACTGCGTTGTGTCATAACATAGATGGTTGGCGTCGTCCTCCGTTGTATCCAAGATTGGGACTGGCACTACCTGAGCACGGGATTAAACGCTTCATATTATTTTGTGTTTTAAGATCACACGATCTCTTGCGCTCTAATCGAGATGTCTTCATAAGCCATAGTAAGTAATAATTATTGTGCGCGATTGCTCTATTTATATTGCAGAGTGTCATCCTAATAAAGGTGTCTAAATACACTGTTTAATGTCCAATTGTTTAACTAATAATAATAATGATTTATATGAATAAGAGTTCGACAACAATCACCTATGAAATTGTACTGTCGCGGCATATTGCCAGAAACGAATTCCAAGCCAAGAAAAGATAAGGAAAACTGATGAAAGACATTATACGAAAATTAACTTAATCCGTCAGAAACTTTAAATACGTCAACATCCTATCAGAAACGGAATCCAAAACGAGAAAAGAGAAAGAAAACTGATGATATTATTATTATTAAGACAGTGGGAATGGGATTATATAGAGATGGTGAGAGTGTTTTAAAGGTGTAGGATGAGAGCGTTGGATTATTTGCGACGATAGCTATTGCTATTCTGGTCGAACACTTTACATTACATTTTCGTTCTCATAGTTCAGATTTAGATGAAAAAATAATATAATAATCAGCTGGGTCATGAACAGTTTTGTGCAAAATATCTAATGTTCATAAATAGCACCTTTAGTTTCCACTCGACCAAACCGTCCGGAAGATAGTTTATAAAGTCTACATTCAACGATTTTTATAATTATAAGACACAAATCCTAACTATGTCAGCAACAGACTTAACCTCACATGTCTTAACTTTGTATTGTGACGGTGGAGACCAGTCAACAGCACTTTTTAAAAATAATGGAAGTGACAACCACCCAGCTTTATGGCCATTTGCTTAAATGTTTTTTGGGTTGTTTTGTTATGAAGCATGTTCAAGCAACATCAATAATTAACGGCTGTGAAATTTTGTTTATTTAACTATCACAATGATGTCTTCACGTTAGCTCACTTACTTATTGTTTTATGACGTATAAGTTGATGGCATCGTCCGTAATTGACAGTATCACAATTTTCAAGTTTGTATGAAATATAAGGAGGGAGAGGGAAGGGAGAGGGAAGAAGATGGAAGTTGATGGCGAGGGATTATTGGAATATTCACCATTACTTAGTGGGAAGAAGTTACGTTCATGCTTATATGTAAGAGATTATAATTTTCTGATCAATGTTGTCCCGATGGTCGAGTGTGCGAGCTACAGCCGTCAAAAACCTTTTACCAGATATTTCACGCATCATCATGCAATTACTACATCATCAAAACAATGTATCCTCTGTAGGCAATACGCTCGTCGATCTGAAACTGACATCGTTATCATAATCGTAAGCTCCAAACTTCCAGAGTGCCACTCGAAAGCCAAGCGCAGGGCACCAGCTTATTCACGAGCGCTGATGATATTGATGTCGTCTTTGTTGTTGCAGCTGTTCGAAGTCGTCGTCACCACCATCACCACTGCCGCCACTACCTTCTTCATCGTCATCGTCATCATCACCACCGCCACTTGGACGAACACTAAAACGGTAAAATCGTTTAAAAGGTGAGAGCGTTTTCTATTATTTGCGACGGCAACTGTTGATCATTCTGGTCGAACACTTGCTATGACATTGCATTTTCAGACTGCTGACTTAGAGGCTTCGGACTGGCACCATCCGAGTGTAAGTCAGCGGCGCGGTTGAACTTCTGGCGGGATTTGATTCCAATTGTTTGGCGGTAACTTGTGGCTTCAAATGCCGTTGACGTTGTTACGGAAACCCATGATTGGGATTTATCGCCTCCTATTTAAGTGATTATAGAATGATCATCATCATCATTATCAGTTCCAGTGTTAGTCCAAGTGATGCAATGTCCTCATTAATATTGCCAATCCAGTGTAGTCTTAGTCTGTCTTTGGTATAAATATTTCCTTCGCATCTTACATTTAGCGCATTGTGTGAAATTCTGCAAACTTCGTCCAGAGACTCTGAAAATCCATGCCAGCTGTCGACGGGAATCCGTTCGTTGGTCCTACGTGTGTGCGTGCGCCCGCCACAGGTGACTCTTCTAGTTTACTGTACATTGTTTCGCCAACTGGTGTAATTGTCTATTTTGTAAATGAAATTTAACATCATAATTAGAGACCGCCTCTGATTTGACTGTTCTTCTAACGGCGCTATACAAATGCCCAATTATAATAATTATTAGAAATCTTTTCTGATGTTGAGACGATCAGCGTTTGATGATGATTCCAATTGTTTAATGACATCTTTTGGCTACTATGGCCGTTGACGTCTTTGTGTTTCTATCGTATCTCCGTTCTGTTTGGCTCTTTTAGTGTAATTCTCTTTTTTTTTTTTTTTTTTTTTTTTCTGTTTTCCCTGTGTTTAATCCATCTTTTTTTGGCTATATCTGCTCTTTTTGGCTATATCATCTCTTTCTTGGCTATATAAGCTCTTTCAAAAATATTTACAAAGATATTAAAATTTTTTTCTAGGTTTTCTATAACAACATGTAATGCTATTTGCAAACAGAATTTCAGCACATATGTGTAAAATATACATGTATTATATACACATTTGATTGCAACAGACATCTAATTACAATAATGTATCGTTAACATTTATTTACATAACAGGCTAACTTAATTAAACATTTCATTCAACATTTTCTTATATAAAAATGTAACATTATTACAAAATGTAATAAAATCATTAATCATCATAATCAAAATCAAATGATCCTTAATTACACATATAAGCACACTTGTTTTGTTTCAATTGGTATTTTGATCACAAGCAATGTGTTCAGTTATATGTTTGTAATAGATTTGATATGATACTGATATTTATAATAATAATTATAGTATTTTCCTTTATTAATGATTTTAACAAGATTATATACTGTACTCTGCAAACATCCTGTATCAAGCAGAGATTTTAAATTAAATTCTGATTTATAACTATTACATTTTTCTTTTAAGATAGTTGAAATATTTTCTGTTTTACATTCCAATAGGATATGTTCTATACTTTCCATTACATTACATGTATCACAAAACCCAGTAGGGTGTTTTCTCATTTGAAATAGTCTTTTATTAGTAATGGCAACACCAAGCCTCCATCTACTAATTTGTACCTCTTTATGTCTATATGGATCAGAAAATTTTACATTTGTAGACACAAGTGGGCATATGGCTTTATAGAATTTCCCTTTATTATCAAAGTTATAATCTATTTGCCATTTATTTATTATATAGTCTTTAATAAAAGTATTCATCTCTTGTATGTCTAAGTAATTTGTGGAATTAATATTATCTAAACTAAGCGCTTCCTTGGCTAATTTATCTGCTTTTTCATTACCTTTAATATCTACATGGCTTGGAATCCATACCATTTTAATTTGATTAGATTCCAAATTATTCAATTGCATCATCAGTTCATTAAACAAATTGGGTCTGGAGTCAGATTTGTTTTTCTTAATAGAGGTACGTACACTTAATGAGTCAGGTAGTATTATATATTGACAGTTCTTATTATTCTCAGTATTTAGTATCCATGTTACTGCTTCTTTAATTGCAGTTAACTCTGCTGCATAGATGCTTGAACCATTACATAATCTAAACTTTCTATCTATATCTAAACTTGGAATAGTAAAAGCTGCAGTAACGATTTCTTCCGCCTTTGATCCATCGGTATAAATCAATGTTTCTGACCTATACGTTGATATCATTTGAAGTGCAATTAGTTTAAGAAATTCAGGATTATCTCTTTTTTTATTAATCTGCTTTTTGAGACTGGTATCTACTATCTATATCTAGTTTCTTATTAGTCCAAGGGGGAGTTTGGGGAAAACAGGGTCCAATAAAAGATGTATCTATAGATGAGATGAATTCATTTGTTCTGTTGTGTATAGAATGGTTCTTGTTATGCGGTGTTCTATGGATATCTGTCCAATGTGGCTGGAAAGTCATTTTACATGGATGATCCTTAATTCCTAAAATTTTAATTCCCATTTTATTTGAGTTATATAATCTTCTCATATGGAGGGGTAGTTCCCCACATTCGTTTTGTAATGTTGATGCTGCTGTACTTCCACAACATAATCTTAGTGCTTCTGTTTGAATTGTAGATAGTTTATCTAACAGTGATTGACTAGCTGAAGACTAGGCTACATCTCCATAATCTAATATTGAACGTATTAATGCTTTGTATATCGCTAATAGAGATTTTTTGGAAGCTCCCCATTGATAACCTGTGAGTACTGCGAGTGACTGTTGTAACCTTATATAAATAAAGTTTACAAGTTTTAGAGGTGTTTAAGAGGAACTTGGCATTTTATGTACTGCAATGTTTGACGACATCTGACGACAGTAAAAACAACATAGTTTAGAAATAGTTTACTGATAAAATCCGTCGACCTATTTTACATTTTATTTATCATGAATAAATGTTGATGTTTTATTGACACAATTTTCATTTTTATTTGCACTCACGCGCAGTCATTTCGACATTATGTTATCTTTTCTTGTCTTGCCTTACTGAATTCTGTCTTCTATGCATTTTCCTTCAAAAATTCTCTAAACACGTGTTAAGGAACGTTTAGGTCTAACAAAAACAGCTTCTATGTGCACCGAGACTATTCTCGCCAGGCCTAAGCATACAGAGCCGCGGCTGGAAACCTTTTGTCGTTCATTCTCGTCTCATGCCTGAACCATGGGAGCCTTCTTTTCCTGATCTTGTCCACCACTGTCTCCCTCTGTCCCAGCTCCTCTCGGGTAACCTTATTTCGGATCTGGTCTCTCCTACTTCTCCCCAGTATTCTTCTGCCACCAGCAATCTCCTCTCATCCTCTCTGCGCATGCACCAGCACTCGGATCCATACAGCAGCACTGGAATGACTAAAGCTTCATCAGTTTCATCTTTGTTCTTGTCGATATGCTGTTTCCTTTCCATATTATTGTTCAGTTTGCCGAACATGGCACACGCCAAACCAATTCTACGTTTAATGTCCTTTGTGCATCGGTCGTCCTCTGTTATTAGACCTCCCAGATACACAAACTCTGTTACTTGTTCCAGTGCTTTATTCTCTAGTGTAACCTCCAGATCTTCATGTTGTTTTCCAATGGTCATTAACTTGACAATTAGACACCTTTAAATACGCATTCACTTTATGTATAAAAGTCAATCGCATGCAAATCAGTAACTATTTCTTTCCTATTCGTTAAGCATGCCGTTCTCTTTTAACATCGCCGTTTCATAACAAAGCGGCGCCCTCCTACTTTATCAAAGGTTGAGACTAGTAACATTTGAGCAAAATGCAGTTTCTTTTCAGGTGAACTTGATGTTAGCTATGAACTCTGACATCTCTACAGACGCTGAAATGAACTTCCCTCTAAACTCCGCCTATTCTCAGCTCCTCCATTAATAGCGCCATTCCAAACTCACCGTCATCTGCCTCAGGCTCCTCTACACATCACCCCACAGGATTCCCACTCCAAATTTAGGTTACACCTCTTCAAGAATTCCTACCCTAATCCATCCAGACATCTGCCTCCGAAGCTTTCTCGTCCTCAACGAAACTCGCCTTAGCAGCCACTCTTCGTCCTCTCCCTTCTCTTCTCTCTGGCAGTCACCATCGGACATCGAACTCTGGCTACCCTCTGAGGCTTTGATATGAAGCATCGCTTGTGAATAAGCTGGAACTCGCAATTCAGAAAACGAAACTCGATTGAGGAACATATACCTGAAATTGAAAACGTTTTAAAGGTGTCTAATTTTAACGTTAAAATTCTGTAATTTAGTGTGCGAATGGCTAGTTGGAAAAATTACCAACTGAGCGCTAGATAAATCTATTCAACACAGAGTTCCAATTGCATAATAGTAAAATGTTCCCATTTCTTTTAGATCGACGATCCACAATCAAGTTCAATCATTCGGTCATTATATCCTGATGGATTGTGATTTAAAGCAAGGTTGTTGTAAACGGAAGACCAGTCCGCTACAAGACGTTGTTGAAAATGGATGCCGTTTTATGAAATACAAGGCACAAATTATACACCTTTTAAACACGCTCTACTAAGTTGCCTTAAAAGTTTATTTTGTTCTCAAGTGTACTGACCAAGGGTTTCGTGTGCGTTCTAAGTCCCTGGCCCCAGGGATCGCGTTTCTCCGAAGTAATTGGCAAACGGCCCCGATCCTTGGCTAGCTCCTCAACGAGCCGCCGATGTAGCAGACACCGAGGTCGTATAGGCATCTCGCGCGTTCTGCTGGATGTCCCACCGAGGCGGTCACTATAATTAAACTATTATATATTATATAAACTATTATATATATCATTGTACTGCTATAATAAAGAATATACTTACCTACTTGCTAACTTAAAATGTCACCTATGAAATGACTGCGTTCACCGGACGCTGTTGATGGGAAGATCAGACAGCGAGGAATAGGACCGGACTCTTTAAACGCATCGCTCCATGTCTATGTTAGCTAGACTCTGGGTCAGTTAGCATCCATTACAGTTAACGATACACTGTGGCTGCCAAGACCGTTTACGACGACTTCACCTTATCCATGATGCAATAGTTAAGATAAGTGTAGATGAGTGTGAAAGAGAAGTTGATTAATATGTGGGACGGTATTACATTTGAGATTCGTTTAAGTATGCCAATATTTTGGTTATTTTTTTATATTAATTTCCTCGATGTTCAACTTTCCATTTCAAGTGATGGTCCAAGAAATTTGGTTGAAGTGACCTGGGAAATGGTCTTGTCGTCAATGGCTATGTCGCTAGGTGGATGTTGCTTTTTATTAGACCTAAAATAGAATAAAGTTTGATTTGGACAGGTTTAGAGAAACTGTATTTGCCTTAAACCAGTCGCTCACCAATTTTAGTTCCACATTTGCGATTTTAAGCAGCTGGTCATATTATGAGGAGTTTGACAAATAAGATGTAGTCTAGTAATTAAGTGGAATTTGGAAGATCATTAATGTATATGATAAACAGAAGGGGCCCTATTGTACACCAAACTCAATGGGTAAGAATTTGGACAAGCCGTTGTTACATAGGACCTGTTGTTGACGATCGGTCAAATAACTCGTTAACCAGTCAAGTGTTCTACCTCTGATACCGTAGTGTTCTAATTTTGCTATGAGAATTCTATGATCGACAGTGTCGAAGGCTTTATCCAGGTCCAAGAAGATGTCCAGGAGTGTTCATTTTTGTCCATTCATTCTGAAATTTTGTCCTGGATTTCTAGCAGAGACATGGTAGTTGAATGCTCAAAGTTAAACCTTGTTCAAATCACTTACTTTATTTTTATTTATACCAACGTTTAACGTCGTCTTATGACATCAAAGGCCGTTGACGACAATACAGAAAAGATACAATTCAATTCAATGATTACAAAAAACTTATAGCATCCGAATGACACCATCAAATGTGTCAAACAGAGCTTCAATTTCACTAATATTCAATATTTTTGTAACATAAGGTAGTTCATCTTATTCTGTCTATGATTTCTATATTCTGACAAAAGATTCCATGCAAATTAAACAATGTTATGTAACTATGCAGCAATTGATCCATATAAAAATTTACTAAGTACTCTTTTAAACTGTTCATGTATCTAACATACTATACATGTAATACAAGTTCATTCAATAACATAGCATACATGTATTATAATTGTTTAAAGTATAGTTTCAATAGATTAAAATTATAATCACAGATCTCTTATTATAACACATCACTAAGTATTATGCAACATAGTAGCTATTGTAATACAGTAACCAAACCACATCATATCTTATATTGAAGAACCAAAGTTGAATAACAATAATATGGTAATAACAGAAATTAATTTACCAATAGTTAATATTTAAAATTTTCTCACATCAGTTCTTGTCAATTTGACACAACATATTCAAAAATCAACAGTTGATAAGAAGTTCTTTATGAATATTTCATCAACCTGCATTGCAACACAGTACTGCAGTATTATGCAACATAATATCTACTGTGATACAATAAACAAACCACTCCATATGTAATATGTATTATTGAAAAACCAAAGTTGAATAATAATAATATGGTAACCAGCATTGCAACCAACATTGCAATACAGTACATACATGTACAAATCACTTACAAAGAAACATGATGATTTATATAACGCCTCGATTTCCAATAAAAAGGTATCTAAATTGCGAAGTAAATATAATTGGGAAAATCGTAACGACATTTTGTGACTGTCAGAGTCGGTGATACTGAAGCCATCAAAGGTATTTTTCGAAGGGAACTGATTTAATAGGAGGAATGTTAAGAAGAAGAATGCGAACTCGAAGAATGTCGTTAATAAAAAGAATGTTAAGAAGAAGAAAGTTACAAAGAAGAATGTGAGAAAGAAATAGAACAAGAAGAAGAAAATGAGGGAGAAGGAGGAGGTGGTGGTGTTGGTGGAGGAGAACAAGAACAAGAAAAAACTGCAAAAAAGCAGTCTTTTACTCTAACCCTAATGGTAGTAAAGGCTACAGAGTGTCTCCGAATTTATGATCTTTGCCTCGGTTTATAAAGGAAACATCTGGAAACAGAATTCTGACGGGTCTTTCAATCCCCGATCTCTCAATCGATAGTAAATCACCATAACCACTTCACTTTTGCCGAGTAAACAGACTTTGTTGCTATAAGATGTCGTTAAACTCTGGATTCATCGATGTTAAATATTAAAATATCCAAAGAAACCCTGTAAACAACAACATAATGTCGTTAAACGTTTAAACTATTTCATTTTAGAAAGCTCCAGTGTTGGAAGAACGAGCTGAAACGATTAAAAAACTTCAGATGATAACTCGGCCCGTCGTTAAGCCGTTGGACTCACAGTTAGACTTAATAAATTTCCGAAATTTAGTTAAGCGCAAATTAACTGAGGAGTCCTGCTAATTAGGTTTTTGGTCGCAGAATAAATCCTCAGACCTCGAACGATACGAAAAGTAGGCCTAATTGCAAGTAATAAGTAAATAACAACATAAGAAAGGGTTACCTCCATTTGAACACCTTTAAAACTGGTTATATTTAGGTCATAAATAATTTCGTTAACTTATTGAATCAACTATATCAGTGATGTCACATCCATGGTGTCGTTGTCTACGGCTCTGGCAGCCAAACTATGTCGTTAAACACTGAAAAGTGTTAATCCTCCTCCTTTCTTCAGGCGCGGTAGTGCTAGTCCCAAATCTGGAGAATGGAGGAGGGTATCGCTAAACATCGTTGCTATTGATTCGAACCCGACCACATCCAAGCGACCGATGAGGGGCTGTCCGCTAAGCGGAGCCGCTTTCCATTACCTCGGAGAAACACGACCCCTTGGGCCAGGGACTTAGGATGCAAACGAAGCCCTGGGTCAGGGCAAGGTGAGTGGATGATGGAAGTTTTGGTTAATTACTGTTTAACAGCAATCTGTTTTAAGCAAGATGATTCAATGCAACTAGTATACAGTAGTAGTTTCAGTTTAACGACACTGTGATAACAAAGATCATTAGCGTCGCCCTCCTCTTTTATCCAGGCTTGGGACTGACACTGTCAGAAAGCGAACAGTGGCGGAGTTTGAGAGCAGTTGCGGAGATATTTCACCCTATATGGTAGAAAAAGCATTTTATTAAAGGTGTTCAAATTTAAAATCGCATTTTCTAGTAGATTCTGCTGTTTAACGACATCTTCCAGAGATCGCTGACTTCGATAGGAATATTATGAATTTACAGTTTCACCCATGCACCTATTATACCCAGAACCGGAAACTCCTTTATACAACGTCATGTGACTAGATTTGGGGCAACATTCGGGGGTAAGAAAATGTCGCATCGTGTTTCCGTAGCAAACGCTTTCGGTTATTTATATTCATAAATCGACGAATAATATTGTGTGCGAAGTAAAAAAAATTGCTTAAGGAGATTTAATTCACCATAATATTGTATTTAATGTCAGCAAACAAATTTGAATTGGGGCGATATCTGCGAATAAATGTGTAACTGACAAACAATTATTTTTCCTCCAAATATAGAATCCTATAATTGTATAGATTCCTTTAGTTTTCACCGTAGAACGGCAGAGGTTTCCGATACGTGGCTGTGGCTGAAACACACGATCTAACAGTTTAAGCAGCTGGGAAATATAAATAACGTCGAGGAGAGTGTTTTAAGGGTGTGATGAGATGAGAGCATTTGCATTATTTGACTGTTGATCATAATGCTAGAATACTAGACACTTTTAATAAGGCGCAGCATTTAATTATATTAATCATCGGTTGAGTAAGTCAACAATCAGAACCAGAAACTTATAGCATCCGAACGGCACCTTTAATGGTGGTCCATTCGGATGCTATAAGTTTCTGGTTCTGATTGTATTGTATATTTGCTGTATAATAGCTCTTGTGGTTGAAGGAGAACATTTGAACTGAAAACGTAAACAAGATTACTAATATGAACAAATAACTACTAAATTAACTACTAACTATCAATATATATATATATATATTAATAATACTGTAAAAAGAAATACAATGAATAGGCCTAATTAATCGTTAGGCCTGATTCTTAAATAGTTAACTAGTTAAAAAGAATTAACCGTTAATAGCCTCAGTTACAAGTTCTGTTGAAGGATAAACACAACTCTATTCCGCAGGAACACAAATACTAGTTCAGTTTGGACACCTAAAAATAGATGTTAACATCGACTATAATATTCGCCAATCCGTTTGAGTCATCCGTTTGAGTCATCTGATTGTATGCTTTGTTAGTTAATTAATTAAATTTGTCAGGACATAATAATCACAGACAGTATGAGATGAACTACTTTATGTTGCAAAATATTGAATATTAGTGAAATTGTAAAGCTCCGTTTCAACACCTTTAATGGTGTCGTTCGGATGCTATAAGTTTCTGGTTCTGATTGTATTGTATATTTTCTGTATTTTCGTCAACGGCCTTTGATGTCATAAGACGACGTTAAACTGTTGTTAAAAAAAGAGTCATCTGATAGATTCTTCATGTCTCACTTGTTTTGTGTAAAGAAATTTCCTATCGATATCAACGTCCTTTCGAGCCGTAAATGTAATTGAATTAATTAAATTAAACTAATAAAAATAATAATTTATAACCATTGTCCATAGGCCTACTCTGGTTAAGCAGCAACTAATTATAATACATTGAAGAACTTATCCGAAAGGCAAAGTGAGAACATGAATGAGGGAATAAATAATCTGTGAGGTAAAGATTTTCCGACGACCAAGTGATGATGGCGAATTATCCGGGGGACTGCAAAGACTGATGGATCGCCTAATACAATAAAATAAAATATATGTTCGATAAAATGTTGGGTAAAAAAGTATCAATAAGACAAAGGTCACGAAGAAGCAACTGCCCAAATAATAATTAATGGCGAGAAGATGGAACAGAAGTGTTTTGCTAGATGGGGAGTTTGGTCACATCAGATGCAAAATGCCACAATTAAATACTGACAACAATTGTTGCAGGCGCTTTTACGAAGAGAAATGAGCTGATGACATGGAACTGAAAAGGAGTCTAAATAAAAGACTGGCCAAAACAATGGTATTCAGTGTCGTACTGTAACAGTATTGCTGTGAAACACGGACCCTCAGAAAGGTCTATATCAGAGGGTTAGAGGCGTTTGAGATGTGGGCTTGGCACAGGATGGAAAGAGTATGAAACAAAGGAAGGTAACAGGCGAGTTTTTCATTCATTCATTCCGGAAATTTATATAGAGCCTCTTCAGAAGCCTACGCAGAGAAAAAAGCTGATGACATGGGACTGAATAGGCGATATATATGAGGCTTAGAGGTGTTTGAAAAGTAGACTTTGTGGCGCAGGATGGAAAGAACCAGTTGACAGAGCATGAAACAAACGAAGAGGTTCTACTAAAGTTTGGAGAGGAAAGATCTCCGATGGCAACAGTACAAGGGAGACAGAGGAAGTGGATTGGTCACATATACTCAGAGGAGACTCTCTCCGTGGGGGGGAAGAATGGAGGGGCAGAGAACGAGAGTAAGACCTTGACGGATGTTCCTGGACTTGATGATGGAGGATGGATAGAAGAACCTTAAGAAAGAAGCTCTGCGTCGAGAGAAGTGTCGCCATTGGACGTTGGAATCTGCTCGAAAGCAAAGAACTTGAATAATTGTTCAGTTGCAATCGATTCAAAAAAGTCTTCCTATCAATATCATCGACAGCTGATGCCGCAAGATGTCGTTAAGCGCTTTGGAAACCACTAAACAAAGAAATAGAGCGTTGAATTTTAAACACCTTTAATAAGGTCGAATGTTGTCTATATAGTAGGAAACATTAACGTAAAACAGTTAATCTTATCCTGGCATATCTGCCCAAAAGTCGCTCTAAAACAATAGAATTTTCGCAACCCTAATAAGAGTGGACAAAAACTTGCGTATATGACCCTGTGGTACTTTGACGCTGTACTCTGTGGTACTTTGACACTGTACCACGTGGTACTTTGACACTGTACCCTGTGGTACTTTCACACTGTACCCTGTGGTACTTTGACACTGTACCATGTGGTACTTTGAAACTCTACCATGTGGTATTTTCTGGGTCTACATGTTGAATCCCTGTTAATCGTACTAACACTATTTGCTATGCACTCTTCTAATTCTTCTCTTATATTATTCTGGCGTGTTCTGCATAATAAGTTGTCATCAAAGTTGACTTCGAATTCGTATTCGGTGGAATGTTGACAAATTTTGAATATTCGTGCTCATCAAATTGATTACAGTAAAAACGCGAAAACTTATACAACTAATTTTGCTATGATTGCAAATCTTCAGCACCGAATTAGTACCTCAGTCAAACAAACCTCAACCTTACTGCCCTGACATTACAAGTTTGTAAGATTTTAGCATATAAAATTTTAAGTGTTCGACTTTTTACAATGTTTAAATTTAAGTTTTCACTATTCTAAATTATAATCAAGTCTCGTAATCATCAGCGTCTTCTTCGTCATCTTTTTTATTCTCCTTCTTCTCTTCAAGATCTAAACCATTTTCTTATTATTATCTGCTGATTCTCTTAATTTCTTAATTTCTTCTGGTGACTCGAATTAAATCGCACCGAAGAAAAAGTTCATTCTTTTTTTCTTGTACAATTTAAATGTTTCCTAATTAGGTTTTTAAGTCAATGCAATAAACGGTCACAATATACCAACTGATAGATATTTACATTTAATAATAGTGCTAGTAGTAGCTACTGCGTAACGATGCTGCGTCGTAACAGAGATGATTGGCGTCGCCCTCCTCCTTTGTCCAGGCTTGGGACTGGCACTGCCGGAGAACGGCAATGGTGGAGTTTATTTAAGTGTAATAGTGGATGTATTATGTTGAAGGATAAACAGAACTCTACTCTCGATGCACTTAAAAACGAGTCCAATTAAGACACCTTAAAATAGAAAGTCATATCGACAATATTAGTCGTCAATTTCTATCGTGTTCAAATTGCGCTGATGACGAAGTTGGAAACTACTATGGAAAGTGTTCAGAAATGTACTGTCATGATATTGTAACAATGGATAAAATATGCGATCCATTTGGGACGCAGACTTAGCCGATTGGTCAGCGTGTTTGTCTTGTAACGCGGAGAATATCATGGGTTCAATCCTCCTCTTATGAAACAGTTACTGTGTAGGGCAAATCCTTCACTCTCAATTGCTCAGCGCCATCGATTGACGCTTGGACATTAGATATTGGCACTTATTAAATGGATTATAACAATTAAAACAATATTCTGTCTTGCATCTGGTCAGGATAATAACTATTCTAATAAGACGATGACTTCTATAGCGCCGTTAGACTTCAGCTGATAATTAATCAAGTCTTATTCTGTGACTGCTTCATTTGGGTAACTTAAAAACATGGGATCTCGACTCCGGTAATCTGAACGATTGCGCAACCAAATCTTTCGTTTGACCCTGGTTAAGACTCGCTCTCCCTGACGCTTAGTGTGTCTCCAAGATACTTTATATAGGATCTTTGGGCCTCCGAAAGCTCCGCTATTACCCTACCATTTTTACCCTTCCTATAGTAGTGCCAGTCCAAAGCCTAGAGAAAGAACGAGGGCGACGCTAATGATCTTTGCTATGGCACAGCGTCGTTAAACAGCAACTAACCAACCTACCAATGCTAGATTTATTAAAATTCCTAATGTAAAGCAAACGTCAACGACCCTGGCAACCCTTTGGATGTCGCAAAACACTGGATGAAACAGTTTTCTAATTAGACACTTTAAAACGCCCCAAACCGATGTTATAATTATTACGTACAGGGTTCGGGAAGCGATCCCGCTACCTTCTGCTCTTCACGCCAGTGATGTAACCACTACACAGTGGACGTTAAACCTGCATTGCCAGTCGCAGGCCTGGACAAAGAAGGAGGGTGACGCTAATGATCTTTCACACAGAGATCACACAGGGTCGTTAAACTGAAACTACTAATACTCTATAAAATAAGGTATGGTCGATTACAACTTCCCTGACAACCATCAGGTTTCGTTAAAAACTGCCATTCTGCTTGACAGTTGAGACGTATTCAATTGGCGCCAGATTAGCCGTTAGTTGTCGTGTTTCAAAACTTTAGTTTTAAAAGTAGGAACCGAGAGTTTTTAACGCCTTTTAAAAGCGGCCAACAGTGCCAGTCACAACCACGTAGAAAGGAGGAGGGCGACGCTAATAATCTTCGTTATGACCATCGACCTTTGACTTGAGCATTATGGCAGTGGCGCTACAAAAATTTTAGGATAATTAATATTATCTCCTTAAAATATCCTTGCAATTGGATCGTTATTATAACGCATAAACTCAGACCACATGACGAGCGAACGAAAATAAAGATTAAATAAACTTCCACTACATGATATAAAGGTGTCTAAATAAAGTCGTAATTTGCGTGACTATCGCGTGTTTACTTTGCTGTTAGTGTTAACAGACCCGTTAACGTTGACTTTACCTTACTTGACATTGTAGCGCAACGGGCATTTGCGACTGTGTAATACTGTAGGTAGTTTACTGTTTAACGACGCTGTGTCATGACATAGCCCTCCTTATTTATCTAAGCTTGAGACTGGCACCACCAGAAAACGACTGTGGCGGAGTATCTACACTGTTGAACGCAATCGATTGTTTGGTTATTTACCATATCATAACATACCATAACATAACTTACCTTATCTGATCTTGCCCTTACCATACGTTACTTCCGTAAATTTACACAGGTGAATCCTTAATTTAAATTCTCCTTAGCTTCCCGTCGACAGAAATTGGTTTGGCATATTTGGAAATTATATGTCGTCTGGGATATTGATTTAGAGGGGAGGGATGAGAGCATTTTCCACTATGTTTAACGGTAAATGCTGCTTATAATATTCAATTAGAGGTGGAAAAATACTGTTTCAATGTGCCGAGCATTCTCTAAACCAGATATCGCATCATATTGTAAACTGGTAATGGTTGGAGTAATAATCAAACTGAAAAGTGTCCATTAGGAAATGCGTTTTTGGTATGTATAGGTGGTTCCGTTTAACGACCCCGTGTCAAAACAAAGTTGAGCTGCTTATCCCCTCCTTCATCCAGACTTAGGACTGGCGCCACCCAAAAATGAGCGTGGTTACCATCAGTTCAACAACATCTTATGGCAGTGTTCCTATGGCATATTCTGACGCAATTTCACAATTTATAGTAGAAAGAAGTGTTTTATTGAAAGTGTTTAAATTCAAAAGTGCGTTTCTGCTGTTTATTGAGATCTTATAGAGTCAACAGCGACTGTTGTCGATAGGATTAATATTGTTTTACTGTTGTTTGACTGTAGAACGGTTAATGTTTCAGATACGCGATACCCAATGACGTGGGTTTGGATGACGATTAAACATTGTAGGCAGCTTAGAAATAGAAATAACGTCGTTGAAAGTGTTTTAAAGGTGTGTTTTAAGAGCACTTGCGTCATATGCGATGGTAACTGTTGATCATAGGCCTGCAAACTATATATAACATTCTGATTCTCGGACTGCAGATTTTAATGGCTTTGTATCATCGTCTGGTCAAAAACACTCTCATTTAAAATATTTTCTCAATAAACTTCACACATAGTTCCCATTAGAGCAAACAGTCAGAAAGATATTTTGTGAAAGTCTACATTCAATGATTGTAACTGGTATTAAAGTTAGCCTGTTTAGTTTATGGAAGACTTCCGAAAACTGTGCAATAAAACGAGTGAATGCAATCAGTTCATATATAACCTCCAAATTTGGCATTATTCAATTATATTGTTTGCGCTCAATCATTCTTTTCAATTCTAGATTTACATTATCCATGTTGGTTTGTAATTTCTGTATAGTTTCGCCGAGTTTGCGGTACGCTATGCCAATGAGGCTTGATGAAATAATATTATTAAGAAATTAACATTGTAGTAAGCGTTTCAGTTTAACGACACTGTGTGAAAACAAAGATCATTGGCGTCGCCCTCCTTCTTCATCTAGGCTTGGAACTGACACTGCCAGAAAGCGAGCATCATGATAAAGTTTGTATGAAATGTAAGGAGGGAGAGGAGGAGAAAGAAGGGAAAAAATGGAAGTTGGCGGAGAGGGACAAATTACTGTTTTCTTATCTGTTTTGCCTTCCTTGTCAAGTGTGCGATCTGTGGACCACGTGCGCCATCTGTTGTCGAGAGTTTTCGTCTTTGTGGTGTAGGATCGACGTCGGTCTTTGGAGTGACATCGACCGATAGTCACGGGTGTAGCTTCGATTTACCAACAGGCAGGAGACGAATATCTGTTCTACGTGCACTCGGCTGCTCGGTGGATAGAGGGATGAGCTTCATCTGCAACTAATAAGGAACTGCTTCGCGGTGGCGTTAGCGAATGTCAAGGACGCTACCGACTGTCGTCGCTCCAACATTACTGACACTGATTCACGCAGACTTGATGCTCTCTGTGATCCATGGATGGACATCCGTTGGTTGGTTCCACGTGTGTGCGTGGGCCTGCCACTGGTGACTCCTCTAGTTTTCTACGCATTGTTTGGACGCTACCACCTGATGAATTTATTTCATAATAAAAATTAACACATCAACTAGCGCAGACGTCGGCTTTCTTTAGTCTTTTCTAGGAGGGGCGCTATATTAACTTAAAACATGTCATGTCCATTGTCTAACAACACCTTTTGACATGAAAGACCGTTGACATCGCGATAGGAAACAGACTTTTGTGTCATTGTATTTTCGCTGTTGCTGCAAAATTGTAGCTGTTTTAATTCATGACCAAATATGATTGAGGAACATATACCAAAAATTGAAAGTGTTTAAAAGGTGTCTAAATGAACGTTCTCATTTTATAATCTAGTTCATTGACATGTGTCCGTATGGATAGTTGGAGAAATTACCAACCAAGCACTAGATAAAAATTATTCTACACAGAGTTCCAATTAAACAGTGTAATGTATTATGATTACATTACTGAGCTATGTTTAATTGCAAATTGTCTCCTGCCTTGAGAGAGCCCTAGCGGAGGAAATTGCATTATTGTTGGGAAATGAAAGCGCGAAACCTACACGGCCTCGGTTGTTGAGTCATTGATCGCCTCAGCTGCATTGGAAAGTTCCATCAAGCGCTGATGCAACGGCAAAAAGGTTCATGGGGTAGATGTCGTATGGGTTTGTGTGGGGAGCAGTGTTCGAGTCCTAAACGAAAAAGGACCGGAACGCTGACTAAGACATAGCGACTAGGGGGTCTGAGGGAGCGTCGTGAGCTCCCCCAGCGGGGTCTGGGGCGGAGCCCCAGAAACAAACGCATTTTGCAGCAGGTGGTATCACATGAGGCACGTTTTGGCCTCTCTTTGCAGCTTTTTCTGAACGATGAAGTCATTAACAAATTTTAAAAGAAATTGTTATTTTATGAAAATAACTAAACAAAGTGACAAAATTATGAAAATGAACGAGATTTTTTCAGAAAGGAACCGGAACGGCGTTCCGGTCGTCAAAAAAAGAACCGGAACGCCGTTCCGGTGCGTTCCGGTCCGATTCGAACCCTGGTGGGGAGTGGGAAGGGCCAGATGATGAAACGAAAGCGTAGATCATCATTTCTGCTTCCCGCATCACTTGCATCCGAGACATCTGCTGCTCTTCGTAGTCTATAATTAGATCGGTTGCGGTGCTTGGTACGTGTGCACCGCATCAGCTGCAGCTAAACCTCGAAGGAGATGTATAGTGTACACATGTTCATCCATGTAACACCTCATCACAGAATGTTTGAAGGCACACGAAGAAATGCACGCAGGACATGAGAGTACAGTTTCATGGAGTTGGTCCAGAATTATTACATATAGACCTATTCTTAGAATGTGTTTTATTTTTGTTGTTTTGCATAGAATATTGGGGTGACTATAGGTCAGCAGGTCAAGGAAGGCGTTGTTCGGCTGAAAGAAGAAGAGGAATCTTAAGAAGAGGAGAATGCTAAGAAGAATGTTAAGAGGAATGTTAGGAAGAAGAATCTTAAGAGCAAGAATGTTAAAAAGAATAATGATGAGAACAAGTATGAGAAAAAGAATGGGAAGATGAAAAGCGAGCAGAACAAGAAGAAGGAAATGAGAGGGAGGAGGAGGAGGAGGAAGAGGAGGAGGAGGAGGAGGAGGAGGAAGAAGAGGAGGAGGAGGAGGAGGAAGAGGAGGAGGAGGAGGAGGAGGAAGAGGAAGAGGAGGAGGAAGAGGAGGAGGAGGAGGGAGGAAGAGGAGGAGGAGGAGGAGGAGGAGAGGGAGGAGGAGGAGGAGGAGGAGGAGATGATGGAGGTGAACAAGAACAGAAAAACCAGAAAAGCATACTCTTACTCTAACCTTGATGGGTAGTGAGTGCTAAAAAGCGTCGTCCACTTCATATTCTTTGACTCGGAATATGCAATGAGATTTCGAAACAAGTTCCTTCGCGATTTCAATCCGCGACCTCTCAATCGACAGTCCATCACCACAACCACTGCACTATTGCGCATTTATATGGCTACGTTTGAGGACGTTTGTTGAACGACGACTTCATAACAAAGATGATTGGCAAAACAGTGCATCAAGCAGACTTGTTTGTCTTTGTCCCACCCCCTGTATCATGCCAACATAATTTTTGCCGACGTCAACGGCTTTTGTTGCCATAAGATGTCGTTAAGCTCCGAAACCATCGATGTTTAAATTATTAAAATTATTAATGAAAGGTAAACAACACCGAGGAGGTGTAAGATGCAAAACACCGAATAACTGCTTTCTAATTATTTGACACCCTTAAAACGCTCCAACCGATGTTATAATTCCCTACAGTTAATAAGGGCGACGTTCTTGTGATAGCCTCATTCAATATTATTTATTCAGTTCGCTAAGTCCGTTGCTGCCATAATCGGGTGGTGCCCCAACTCTTAGACAAAAGAGAGGATAGGGGAGATGTCAACGACCCTGGCACACGTAGATGTCGCTAAAACGCCGGAACGTACTAAGCGTCGGAGTAGGGTCAGCGACAGTTGCTATGGCAACCGCAAGATGTCGCTAAACACTGGCTACTGCCACTGCTGGATTTGCACGATGGCAGTTGCTGGGCCCTCAACCTGGAATGGGCTCCCACTTGAGCTGCGCTTGATGCCTCGCAGCAATTTGCCTGCTTACTGCCGCCTTCTCAAGTCTTCTCTGTTTAGCCGTGGCTGGGCTGGGAGCGCCTCTGAGTAGGTTCCTTGAAAGGGCGCTATATAAATGCTCGGAATGAATGAATGAATGAATGAATAAAGGGACAATGAATAAAGCTTAGATGTCAAAATTGAGGGCGGGGTTCAAATCCCCGTATACGGGTAAAAGAGATTTCAACACTTCCACAATGTGTTACAGTAGTTCTATACGGTCTGTCCGTTATTTACCCTTGTTGAGGTCTTAAACTTAAGGCTCACAAGATTCAACTCGATTACCAACCGTTGTCTCATTTCTGGGTTCTTTACCTAACAGACTGTCTCTGAACTTTTCCAAAGAGGAATAATGTCTCAGAGCCTGACGCCTTAGTAGTAGTTTCACTTTAACGACACTGTGTGATAACAAAGATCATTAGCGTTGCCCTCCTTCTTCTTCCAGGCTTGGGACTGGTACTGACAGAGTACGATTAGTGACAGAGTTATGTGACGCCTTTATTTATTTGATCCAATATTTAACGACATCCTATAGCTACAAGGCTGTTGACGTCTTTAAGTTTTTGATGTATTTCAGTTCATTTTCTTGTAATGTTCTCATAAGTTTTCTTTACCTTATCTCGTCTTTGATTCCGTTTCTGATAGGATGTTGACGTATTTAAAGTTTCTGACGGATTAAGTTCATTTTCGTATAATGTCTGTCGTCAATTTTCTTACTCTTTTCTTGGCTTGGATTCCGTTTCTGGCAAGATGCCGCGACAGTACAATATGACAGGTGATTGTTGTCGATCTCTTATTCATATAAATCATTATTTTTATTAATTAATATATATTTTTACTTATAAATATATATCAACATATATATATATATATATATATATACATATACACTGTGTCCGGATAAAAAGGGACCCCTTTTGTTATCATGAAAATAAACTAGTAAATATTCATCGATTTTTAAAATTCCAAAACCATTTGAATGCTGATATAATTTGCTAACATGGTTAAAATGTAAAATTTCCTGTCATCAAATAATTACGTCATAATGACGTCATTTGCATCAAAATTTAAGTATGACAAAAATTGTTGCGTCGAATGATCGGATCGTCGTAAAACGGAAATCCATTTAACAGAACCAGCCGGGAAAATAAGTGGAACTTTTCCCCGTGATTGTTTGCTGTCGGAAAAATTGTTGTTTGATATCCAGGGTATATTCGGATTATTACACATTCCAACAAGATAGCGCTCCAGCTCACTGAGCTCGTGAAACTGTTGAACTGCAGACAAAGGAGACTCTGGATTTCATGCCTCCTAATCTTTGACTGCCAAACAGCCCGAACTTTAATCCCGTTGATTACAAGATTTGGGGACTAATGCAATAGAAGGTTTACAGGACAAAGATCAGAGACATTGAAGAACTCCGTGCGCGTATTGTTAATGCATGGGATGAATTTGATCAGCTGGTTATCGCTGCTGCCTGTGGCGCGCTCGTCTTGAAGCTTGTGTTGAGGCAGAAGGTGGACACTTTGAACACGCCTTGTAGTCTAATATTATTCAAATGTAAAAATTAAATTAAACTAAAATTTATAATTGATGAATGACAGTTTAAAATAATATTGAAAATTTTAGATGATTTTTGTGCCGTCCTTGACGCTTGAATTTTGATGAAAATGACGTCATTATGACGTCATTATTAAACAACGAAAACTTTTATACTTTATCCAGTATTTAGCAAATTATCTCAGGATTAAAATGGTTTTGGAAGTTTAAAAATCGATGAATATTTACTAGTTTATTTTCATGATAACAAAAGGGGTCCCTTTTTATCCGGACACAGTGTATATATATACAGAGGTGTCATTATTCATTTGTCTGTATACGTCTCTTTCCTTCCTTCTTTTTGGACTAAAGGCTCTTTTTTGACCTTTTACCGGTTCTTTTTTTCTCTCAGTCTCTTTATTTATATATTTTTGACCATAAAGGTTCTTTTGATGGCCATAATAGGCTCTTTTTCATCTTTTTTTCTTTTTTCTTTTATTAATCTTCAAGCCCACAGGCCTTCCACTCACATTTTTTTGGCCAAACAGGCTCTTTTAATAACTGTCTTCTCCTCAATCTTATTAACAACATCTTATAAAATATCAAATTCATCTTTCTAAATTACCATAAAACTATCAATATTACATTTATATTACAATTATATTTATATATATTATTATATTTATATTACAATTACAGACCACATTGATAAGATCATCTACTCTGGTTCTGCCTCACTATATGCGATCCGAACAATTAAAGCACATGGAGCCTCTGTCAAAGATCTCCAAACTATTACCAGAGCTACTACCATATCTCTTACGATGTATGTCTCTCCCGCATGGTGGGGCCTAGCGAGTAGTAGGGACAAAACCCGCCTTGAATGCTTCATGAACAGAATCAGGCGTGCTGGTTACTTAAAACCTGATGATCTTACGGCTGAAACATTAGCGGCAGATGACGCTCTGTTTAGTGCCGTCCAGAATAATGAGCTTCATGTTCTCCGTGGCCTCTGCCCAGTGCAACGTGAACCTTTATAAAACTTCGCAAGTAATGTACGTAAGTAAAACGTATAGTTTCCATTCGAAAAGTATGTAAGTTAGTAAGTATATTCTTTATTAACCCATTGCTAATCGCCCTTTGGTATACAGACATCTTATAAACACAGTTAAAAAGTATAAAGTATTTTGACAATAAACGTTTTTCGAATCAAGTAAGTAAGTGAGAATATCCCTTAATAAAACAACTGTCAATCGCATTTTGGTGCACAATCATTATAGTCCCGCATATATCTAAGAAAGTCAGTCAATCTTGATCAGACCTTATAATTATATCATCCTAGTGATGAAAGATAGTCAATAAAATAGCTAATAAAATTCTACATTAAGTGATTCTGTTAGATCTTATTATGCCTGCAATTGCTGTTGATGTCGTTAGATTTAATTTCTATTTGCATCTTTCTCTCTTCTAAACCTATAGCCTGATAATAGTTATATTTTAAGTGTTCAATGGCATCTTGCCGCTGACAGAACCGTTAGCAATGAGAACATTAATATTGAAAAAGGCCTTATCAAGACTTACTGAATAACGTTAAGAAAGTATTTATCCCATAGCGCTAAACCTTTTCAAAGGTGTCTAAACGGAAGTAAACTGCTTTTTATTTTCAGCGACGTAATTGGACTGCCTCGGCCGCTGATTACAACCCTGCCTAATCTTCTAATTTATTTAGTAATTTCATTTACTTGTCCGAGGCCTATCTGTCTCTTCCCCAAAATGGAAAAATCCGGACCGAAAAAATCCGCTCCCCAAAGTTATGTACAGATTTTTGACTAAATCAAAGATAAAACCCTATCATGCAAACATAAGAATAAACTGCTTTCTATTTTCTGATCCATTCAACGTCTACCTCACTCGTTGGCATTCATGGTCTGACAGCAGCTGCTGGGGTCCTATAACAGAGAAAATTCGTTCATATAAATATCTTCACTGATCCGGCGATTGGTAGATATGTAGTTTCTGCATAGAGAGTTTAGAGACGTTGTGTCATTACAAAGATGTTTAGTATCGCCCTCCACTTCTATCTAGCCTTTGGACTGGCACCATCCACGATAAGGCAAATGGGACTGTTATAGAATCTAATGATTGGGGTTTATCATTGTTTGTTATAATAGAATGATCATTTATTATCATCAGTTCCTGAGGCCAGCCATTTGGCGGCTATGCTAATAATAAATGTTCTTAGTTGTCTTTGGTCATTTGTCATGTCCAGTGATACAGTCATATTATTATTATTATTGGTAGATATGTAGTTTATGCATAGCGACGTTGTGTCATTACAAAGATGATTAGTGTCACCCTCCACTTCTATCCAGCCTTTGGACTGGCACCATCCGGGGTAAGGCAGCGGCGAGGTTATCTGGCGGGATTTGATTCCAATAGTTTATCAGCATCTCATGGCATCAAAAGCCGTTGGCGTTTATAGAATATCTTTTGTGCAAATGGGACTGTTATAGAATCTAATGACCGGGGTTTATCATTGTTTGTTATAATAGAATGATCATTATTATCATCAGTTCCTGACGCCAGCCATTTGGCGGCGATGTGTACAAATAAACGTTCCTCATTCTCCTCCGTCATTTGTCATGTACAGTGATACTCTCAATGTTAGTCCAAGTGATGTTATGTCCTTATTCACATTGTCCATCCTGCGATGTCTTGATCTGCAATTTGTTGATTTATCCACGGATCTTGAGCAGAGGGCATTGTTTGGAAATCTGTAAACTTGGTCAAGATACTCTGAACATCCATGCCATCCGTTGATTGGCTCTACGTTTATGCGTGGGCCCACCACTGGTGATTTTTTTCTAGCTTAATGCGCATTGTTTTGCCATCTGATGTTATAGTCCTGTTGTTAATCATGAGCTTTAGCATCGAATAGGAACTTTTCACATAATATATTAAAATCATTAGAGTAGCAGTTGATCGACTTCGTATAAAGATTTGGACCTCATATTACAGGTGTTTGATGTGAATTGTGGTTTCGACTTTCACGGCGTCATATCCAAAGTAACCCTGTGAACAACAACAAGGTTCAATTCAGGTAATTATGTCGTCAAACGCTGAAACTATTTCATTTTAGAAAGCTTCCGAGTTGGAAGAACAAGCTGAAACGATTGAAGTAAAGACAACAAAAACTTCAGATGATAACTCGGCCCATCGTTAAGCCGTTTGACTCACAGTTAGACTTAATAAATTTCCGAACTTTAGTTAAGCGGGTGTAAATTAACTAAGCAGTCCTGCTAATTAAGTTGTTGACTGCAGCAAATACCCACAGACCTCGAACGACAAATAAGCCTAATTGCAAGTAATAAGTAAATTAATGACCTCACCCTACCTAGAATTGATGCCTTTGCAAAAAGAAGTTTTATTATGAGAATGTTATATGACTTTGCATAAATGTTTGTATTATTTATTTCTTCTGTAAGCTACTGTGCGTTTGCTGGTAGTCAAATAAAGAATATTCTTACTTACTTACTTACTTTACAAGATAAGAAATGGTTATCTTCATTTTGGACACCTTTAAAATAGGTTCAATTCAGGTAATAAATAATTTCGTTAACTTAATTGAATCAATTAAATCCAAGAAGTCGGTGGGATTCATGGCGTCGTTGTCAACGGCTCTGGCAGATACAAGATGTCGTTAAACACTGAAAAGTAATCCGAATACCGGATTAATCCTCCTCCTTTCTTCAGGCGTGGTAGTTCTAGTCCCAAGTCTGTGGAAAGGAGGAGGGTGACGCTAGACATCTTTGCTATGGTTTCGAACCCTACCATATCTGAGCGATCGCTAAGGAGCTAGCTATGGAGCGGAGCTGCTTGCCAGTGGCCTCGGAGCAACACGACCTCAGAGGGCCAGGGACGCACACGAAACCCCTAGGTCAGGGCAATGTGAGTGGAAGATGGAAGTTTTGGTTAGTTACTGCATAATGCGACGCTGTATTTTAGGGTTTTTGTTTGAATGTAATTCAAGCGCCCGACAATCATTTTATAGGAGATGACGGTACATAATTAAAGGTGTCTAAATGAAGGTTTGTCGGTCTCCATTATATTCTTCGTTTAATTGTATTCTACATAATTTCGAATTGTCGTCAACGGTCTTTTATGTCATTATGACGACTTTAAACACAGGAATAAAAGAACTAAAGCTGCGTATTTTCATTTTGTTAGTAATTGTCGAATTGAACGTTTCGCGGCATCTTGTGAAATCAACGTACATAGCTAATTGGCAATTGCGTTAGCTGGCTGTTTAACCCTTTGGAGGTGGGGTATGACATACCCCATAGTTATTCTACGCTGCGTTTTCTACGGAAAAAGTGGAATCAGCTTGGATTATTTCTGTCAACCTTGGTGAATGTGAAATACGGACACTTTAGGACAATTTAAGATACTTTTGCACGCATATTTTTTTATTTTGTTGCATATTCAAGTGAAATTAGAATTTTTCGTATACATCTTGATTTTAATGATTACAAAAGTAACGGCTCAGTGCAGAAAAAAATTGGTGATAATAGAAGACATTGCAGATATAAGATATAAGATTGCCTACATAATTTTGCATCGATGTAAATTGACCCATTATTACGGGAATTAGGCCTATGTCACGTTGTCGCGAACGTTACATGTTTCAACGGCCACGAATACGCCATTGCAGAGGACGTCTTTAGTTTTGAGCGCCACCGCAGTTATTTCTTCCCGATAACTACCAGTCTAGCTGATAATTGGCTACAAAACTATAGTTTAACTCACAATTAACGTTATGTAGTTGATATCGCGACCTGCAAGTAAAACATATGTTGGGGTATGTCATACCCCACCTCACCTGAAACGTTCCAATGCTTCACCTCACCTCCAAAGGGTTAACAGTTGAATGTAGAGTTCAATGACATCTTATGCCAATTTAGGCCGCTGACGTCGGTAAAAATTTGTTTGGCGTAATTAAGCCTTAAATTGCTTAGCATATCATTTGAAAAATTAACGACGTCTTACAGCTGATGTCAATCTTACAATTTCTTTTTCAGAAATGGTAGTTGAGCTCTAATCATGAATTTAGGTATGTATAGGTATGCATAGTTAGTTTCCGTTTCAAAACGAAGTTGATTAGCGTCGCCCTCTCCTTCATCCAGGCTTCGGACGGGCACCACCCGAAAATGACTGTGTCGGCGATACCATTGGTTGGTTACCATCATCTTAATGGCAACGTTCCTATGGCATAGACTCACACAATATCACAATAATATGTAGTAGAAAGAAACATTTTATTTAAGGTATTCACATTCAAAATCGTATTTTATTTAGTAGTGTCTACTGTTTACTGATACCTTGTGAAGTCAACAGCGACCGTTGACGTCGATAGGATTATAATTTTTCTATAGTTTCACCTTAGATCGGCAAATGTTTCCCATACGCGATGCCAATGAGGCGAGTTTGGAATCCGGACAAATTTACGCTGTCGGCAGCTGGGAAGTAGAAATAACGTCGTGTAAAGTGTTTTAAAGGTGTGTGATGAAATCATTTGCGCCACATGCGATGGTACCTGTTGATAATATGCTCGAACTTGCTATAAAACATCTCCATTCTCACCTACAGAATTTATTGATTGTATAATCATCAGCTGGTCATACTCATATTTAATGTCCATAAACAGCACATAATTATATTTCCCATTAGAGCAAACAGTCAGAAAGATATGGGGCGCTATATAAATCTCTGAAATGAATGAATGAATATTTTGTGAAAGTCTACTTTACTTGATTGTAACTGAAATAGTGCATCCAATTAAAGATAGCCTGCTTAGTTCATACAAGACTTCAATCGCCATCCTTCCTTGTTTTTCCTGTTTTGGGTTCTTTTAGTTTCATTTCTGTTTATTGCTTAACTTTCACTTGGTCACTGCAAGTATGTTTTCAATGATAATTATTCTTTCTTTAAAGGCCACCATTAATTTTCTAATGTAATCTGTAATTGGTGTCCCTACTTAGCGGGATTTTTTATCCCTTTAGGCCTCCTTTTTTGTAGCCATGTTGAAATTTAAATGTAAACCTGTTGATTTTTGTTTAGTTGGTTGCAAAATAAACATTTTGATTGATTGATTGATTGATTGATTGATTGATTGATCAAATGAACGTCAACCCCAAGACGTCGCTAAACCTTGAATAAAGGAAATGTCCATTTAGCCACACTTTAATCGCCATCAAGCGATGATATAATTACCTAAGTAAGGTCACTGTTAAATTTGTTGATCAAATAACTAATTTGGTAAACGTCAACGATTCAGGCAACCGTTAGATTTCGATAATGGTAAACTCATAATTTCCAAAGCGCTACTCTGAAGCTAATCACGATAGTATAATGGGTCGAGGATCCGATATGTCACGATTGAGGGCGGGTTCAAATCCCCGAAAGGGTTAACCCTCAGGCTACCGAGGTTTTTTTGTAACACTGGCTACCAAGGGGGGTGGTTACCACCTCCCCTGGATTTCTTGTTTGGTTTCACATATCATAACTTTTAATACAGCATTGGATTCAGCATTCATTTCTGCACAGAATGGTATTAGTTGTACATTATGTGAATGCACCTCGAAATTACATCACTTTTAACAACGGAACCCCTTAATTAGCGATATTTTATATTATTGCGTACATTTTGTACTTTTTGGATACACAAATATAAAATTATGTGTGTTTTGAAACTGATCTATGTATCCAAGATACACACATACATACTTACATATGTTTATATACGTATAAATATACATCCATACATATATACATACATATATATCGGTTTACGTTGTGATGCTGTATTCAGCCATTCCTCTGAATGTAGATTCCGTTAGTGCCACCGTAGAACGGCAATGGTTTCCGATAAGCAATGACATCGTGGCGACAAGCTTGCCGTAAAAAAGTTAATAGCGTAGGCATCTGGAAAGTATAAATAATGTCGATCAAACGTATTTCAAAGGTGTGTAGTGAGAGCATTTGCATTATGTGCAACGGTAGCATTTCGTTCTTCTGCTCGAACAATTTACAATACATTTTCATCTTCAGACTGCAGATTTTAATGGTTTAATATATTCAGTTGGTCATAAACTGACTTAGTATATAAAATGTTTAAAAATTAATGTTCAAAAACAGCGTATATAGTTTCCATTCGACCAGACAGTAAGATAATAATAATAATAATAATAATAATAATAATATAATAATAATAATAATAATAATAATAATAATAATAATAATAATAATGATAATAATAATAATAATAATAATAATAATAATAATAATAATAATAATAATAATAATAATAATAATAATAATAATAATAATAATAATAATAATAATAATAATAATAATAATAACGACTGACAACACCATTCCAGAATGACCAATCTTCTCCAGCAGTCTCCGGACTTTTTAGGCCAGCTGAGGTATCCTTGATACCTCGGGTAAAAAAAATAATAATAATAAAAATAATAATAATAATAATAATAATAATAATAATAATTATAATAATCTTTTCTTTATTAAGTGCCTGACAAACGCACTGCGCGGTACATTTACATGTTATGCAATTTAACCCTTATACGGTAACCGGGGGGTAAAAAATAACCCCCAGTCTACTTTTTTTCGTACACTTTTTTTGAATAAAACAAAAAAGACTTTTGCTTTTGTGACTTTTCCTATAATATTATATGTTTTTCTTCACAATGTCGTTTTCAGCTGTGCCACATTGCGCTGCCACCTAGCGGCAGACTACTATGAAGAATAAGGTTTTATATTCCGGTACTGGATAAATCATTTTTGCACTATGTATTTGTAATTAAACATAGTAGTTGATAGAACTGAATTGTTGGAGATATGTGGTTGTTATATTTTTGCATATGAAAAACTCATTCTTTGCTGTGTGATTTCCATTTCCTGTTGCATTATATTATTGTAGTTTACGTACTTTTGCATAAAACTATCGAAAGAAATAGGTGAGAATTTCTAAAGGTTTTTCATGTCACAGTTTTCTTCAGTGTAGTTTGTTGTATTACGTTCTGCAACTTCGAATAAATGTAATCACTTTGTATGCAGAAAGCATGGACAAAAACGTATATCATACAAATGCATAAGATGCCCACTGAAACTGTAGTAAAACTATTACGTGTGTACTTGTCACTGAATGTTTCGAAACTGTAGTAAAACTATTACGTGTGTACTTGTCACTGAATGTTTCTATTTTGTCAGTTTTGTCAAGTGAAATTTTGTAAACGTCATTGGTTACTGACTATTATAGCACTGCACAGCCTCTTGTTATTGCTTGCAGTTAGTTATTTCAATCAACACTACGACACAGCATTTGGCTTCAGCGATTAGTATCTGAAACTGGTAGCATGGTAGCATTGACTCACAACTTATTACTACTTTCGCTTTAGACAGCCATACTGGAACGAGTCGTCATTTTAATTCAAGATTTCTTACTCGTTACATTCAATAATGTTGTCTATTGTCCTTGTCTATCAGATAAATTAAACATGGGGTTAATTTTTTACCCCCCGGTTACCGAAAACTGTAACCAAAAAACGGTTACCCTATAAGGGTTAAGTTGAGAAAAAAATTGAATTCTACGCAACTGCGAAGTATAAATAAAGTTATGGAATGTATTTCAAAGGTGTGTAATAGTAGCATTTTCTATTGTAATAATGGGACGGTAACTGATGATCATAATATGATCTAACACTTGGTATGACTTTTTCATTCTCAGACTCCAGTTTTTAATGGTTGTATATGATCAGCTGGTCATAAACACTCTCGTATAAAATATTTATTGTCCATAAACAACACATATCGCTCCATTTCGGAAAAGTATTTTGTGAAAGTCTGCATTCAATGATTGCCATAGGCTTATAACGTGAAATCCTAAATATAATAATAATAATAATAATAATAATAATAATAATAATAATAATAATAATAATAATAATAATAATAATAATAATAATAATAATAATAATAATAATAATTGTTTATTAATTCAAACTATATTTATACGAGAGTGTTTATAAGCAGCTGATCATATACAACCATTAATAATAATTTCTCCAGCAGTCTCCGGACTTTTTAGGCCACCTGAGGGATCCTTGATAAAAAAAATAATAATAATAAAAATAAAAATAATAATAATAATAATAATAATAATAATAATAATAATAATAATAATAATAGTTCTTCCTTTATTGAAAAAATCCGTTTGACACATCGCAACCGGTACAGTTTACAGTTATGTAATTGAAACAATTCACAAGAACGCAAATGACAGAAGACATAAATCTTAACTACTAACAGAACAGACAGCCTGCAATACAACGGCGCTAATAGCAGCCTACAAAGCATATCCGCCCTAACGGGGCTTGAACTCGGTACCTCTCGCTCTCTACGCCAGATGTTATCCAATGCGCTATCGGCCCCCCCACAAAAAAACAACACTAGACTAACTGCTTAGGAATAATCTTATATTGCGACAGTCACAAACACTATTTAATGTGGTGATGACAGCCTCTACCAATTTTTTGCCATGTGCTGAAATACATGTATTTTATGCATTGCTTTGATTTTAAAACGGGGTTTACCAATATTATATAGGCAATGACTACACCTCTGCTAACTCAAACTCCGCCACTGATTGTACTCTGTCGGTGCCAGTCCCAAGCCTGGATGAAGGAGTAGGGCGACGCTAATGATCTTTGTTATCACACAGTGTCGTTAAACTGAAACTACAACTGTTAATTCAGTCACTGCCCAAACTGTGATAATGCCAGCCCAAAGACTGGAAAAAGAGGGTGGCGACGCTAGTCATCAATGTTACGAAACTGTGCCGGTATACAGCATCTAATCAACCAAATACTAGGCCTACTTCATGTCAGAAGTGCTCGGTGGTGCCAGTCCCAACCCTGGAGATAGGTGGAGGTCGACGTGAACGGCCCTGGCAGCCATAAGATGTCGCTAAACACTGGAAACTGTTAATATAAATTACGACGGCAACGGTGTCCAATTGGTTAGAGCGATCGGCTTATTACGCGGGGAGTAAGAATTCGAGTTTTATCCTCTGAGACGGTTACCGTGAAGGGACCTTGAGTAATAGGACACCCTTAAAACGCTTCAACCCCAATTATAATTACGTATAGTTAAGGTCGATGTTAATATAATGGTCCATGATTGTAGCAATTGAATTGGTTTGTTTATAATGATAAATGTATTGGTTTCTAATTTGAATGGTTTTTTTTATTGGATAGAACTGATGCTTAACAATGTTTTTGATATTCTTGGTCTTTAGTTATTACATAAAACTAGTTTGGAAATGTTTATGTATAGGATTCATTTTATGGACTATGAATATTGAACATTGATTGTAAATGTAAAAATGATAGCTTGATGTTAATTTAGAGAGATAGATGTGATGCTCTGTAAATATTGTAATTAAGAATAAGATTAAAATTGAGGAGAAAACAGTTATTAATAGAGCCTATAATATAACATATTATGGCCGCAAAAAATGAATGGAGAGCCTGTAAGGCTAGAAGATTAATTTTGTTTTTTTTAATATCAGAAAAGATAAAAAGGGAAAAAATAAGAACAACCACCTGTCAAATTTCATCATTGCAACATTATGTCAGAAAAGGAAACAAAGACAAGAAAAGAGAAAGAATCCTGATGAAAAATATTATTCGAAAATGAACGTAAATACGTCAAAAACTTTAAAGTCGTCAATATCCTATCAGAAATAGAATCCAAGACGGAAAAAAGAGAAAGAAAACTGATGAAAACACTACACGAAAATGAACTGAAATACATCAAACACTTTAAAGACGTCAACAGCCTTTGTCGCTAAAAGATGTCATTCATTCATTTATTCATATCGAACATTTGTATAGCGCCCCTTCAAGGAAACTACTCAGAGGCGCTCCCGACTCCAGCACGGCCAAAAAGAACGGTTTTAAGGTGAGAAAAGAACGTGGGAGAGAAGGTCCTAGGAACAAGGCGAAGCTCCAGAGGGAGGCCATTCCAGGTCGAGGGCCCCCCACCGAGAAAGCGCGATTATGCATAGTGGAGGTTCGAGCAAAGGGGACAAGTAGGAGTCCCTGTCGTTAAACATTTGCTGAATAATAATCTAACTCCGCCGCTAAAAGATGTAATTAAACATTGGATAAATTTTAAAAAATTAGATGTTTTTTCGCCACTGTTTGTTCTCTGACAGTGCCAGTCCCAAGCCTGGATAAAGGAGGAGGGCGACGCTTATGTTCTTTGTTACCACACAGTGGTAGTTAAACAGTAACAAGCAAAGATGATAAATATTTCAACATTTTTCAGTTTTTTTAAAACGTCAACGATCCTGGCAACGGTAATATTTATGTCGCTAAACACTGAAAAAGCGGCTAACTAATTAGACACCCTTAAAACGCATCACCCGATCTTATAATTCTATCCAGTTACGATCGGCGTTTAATTTATATTTGAATAAGTATCTGCAGTTTGTTTAATATGCCACGGGCGTTTTCGGGTGGTGCCAGTCCCAAGTCTAGATAAAGAAGAAGGACGGCGTCAACGTCCCGGGCAGCCGTAAGATGTCGCTAAACACAGGTCACAGATGTTTTGATTTGCACGATACACAGGTAGTATAATGAGTCAAGGAGCTGAAATATCGACATTGAGGACGAGGTTCAAATCCCAGTAAAGGTTAACTGAGATATCAACACTTGCACATTATAGTTCTATACGGTCGGTCCGTTATTTAGCGTTGTTGAGGTCTTAATCTTAATGCTCACAGGTTTCAACTTGATAACCAACAGTTATCGCAATCTGATTCTTTGCCTACAGGACTTTCAATGATCCAACGAACTACAAACTCTGGAGAACGGTTTCAGCTCAAGCCTCATTCCTTGTGCACTCTTGTGACGATGCTAAAAGAATTATTAGAATGGAGGAGGAGATGGAGGAAAAGAGTAGGACGAAGAGTAAGTAATTAAGTAGGATGTATGTACAAAGGAGTGTGGTAATGCAACTGGTAGGCTATGATAGAGAATATTCTTACTTACTTATTTACTTACTATAGAACGATTACGTTGACTGGACGCTGTTGATGGGCTGATCAGGCAGCAAGGAAGAAGACTGGCCTCAAAAGCAGCGCTCCCCTGTGATGTCTAGGTTAGTTTGATCTGGGTCAGTTAGTATCCAAAGTCTAACTTCACCTCTTTTATGAATTTAACGGCCAAGACAACTTATAAATAATTGTCAGCAGGCATGAGCTTTTATATAATGCCCTGATATCCGATTAAAAGGTATTTAAATTGCATAGTATTTCATTGGAAAAAATTGAGTGTTTAGCGACATCTTGTGGCTGACAGGTTCGTTGACGTCACCCTTATGACTTGCCTTTGTCAAGGAATGAGTACTTGAGTCCGGAATATCGATTTAGGTTGTAGGACTATAGGTAGTTGCTGTTTAACGACCCATGTGAAAACAAAGTTAATGAGCGTCGCCCCTCCTTCATCCATGTTTCGGACTGGCACTACCCGAAAATGACTGTTTAACGATGTCTTATGTCATAAAAATCCATTTACATTCATCGGATAAAATCTAGCATAGTTTTCACCGTAGGATAATTATTGTTAGTAGAAATACAATTGTTTTAGGTTCTCTCTCTCTTGCCTTTTCCAAGGAATGAGTACTTGAGCCCGGCTTATCGATTTAGGATGTACGACTATAGATAGTTTCTGTTTAACGACCCATGTGAAAACAAAGTTAATGAGCGTAATCGTAATCGTAATCTCCAAACTTCTAAAGCGCCACTCTGTTTAACGACGCTGTATAATAAAATTTCCTGGTGGTGCCTTACTTCTGTTCCCAGACTTTGGAGTGGCAGTGGCGGGGTTTCTGGTGTGGTTGGATGGAGTCAACCACAGTTTCAACGATAATTCCTATGGCAACAAAGACCGTTGACGTCGACAGAAATTATTTTCAACAGTTCTCATCGTTCCTATGGCATAATGAAGCAATACATGTAATAACTTAGAGGCGGCTTTGGCATGGATCCTAAAAAATAATTAATTGCGACTGACAGATATATTAGAATGAACTCCATAATTAAAGGTGTGTAATTTGAGCGTATATATTTCATGGTATCTGGCATTTGACGACATCTCCAGGCTACTGAGGCATTTGTCATTCCGCGTAATAGTTAAACTCGTGGTCTAATTTTTAAATGCTGTTCTTTTGACACCGGTAAATCAAAACAAAATCTATTTAGGGGGCCCGATAGCGCATTGGATAACACACTGGTATAGAGAGCGAGAGGTACCGATTTCGAGTCCCGTAGGCGGACATGCTTTGTAGGCTGCTATTAGCGCCGTGTATTGCAGGCTGTCTGTTCTGTTAGTAGCTAAGATTTATGTCTTCTGTCATTGTTGCTGTTTCAATTGCATAAGATGTAAATGTACAGCGCAGTGCGTTTGTCAGGCACAAAGTAGTGTGTATCGATGGCGTCATTGCAACGGCTCTGGTAGCCGCAAGATGTCGTTAACACTGAAGTAATCCACCTAAGGATTCAATCCTCCTACTTTCTCCAGGTATGGTAGTGCCAGTCCCAAACCTGGAGAAATTAGGAGGGAGACGCCATTCATCTCTGGTATGACATAGCGTCGTTAAGCAACAGCTAACCAGATTTAGAAGAGAAAAAATGAAAATAAAAATTAAGTCTAGACACCAGGAGCAGTAATTAATTTTGTTTATTTCATATAGCGCCTCTTGAGAAAACTCATCAAAGGCGATCCCGACTTATGACAGTAAAGACTACAGACAGAGTGATCTTCGACCTGTTGTGAGATAGAGACATGGAAAGACAGAAGTAGCTCATGTCGTCGCTCCAACACCATCGTCGTTGCTTGGTCCATGTAGACTTTGAACTTCAGGCGATCTGTCAACTATGGATAGGCAACCGATGTTTGGATCCACGTGTGTGCGTGGGCCTCCCACTGGTGACTCCTCTAGTCATTTCTGCATTGTTTGGACGCTACCGCCTGATGTATTTAGTAGTCTTAATGAAACTTCATATGTTTGCAAGCGCAGACATTGCTCATTATTTTTCTTGCATTGGCCCATAACTTATTTTAAGTTATTTCAATTAATTGTTCAAGGAAAATACTTTTGTCTTTATTGTATTCCCTCTCTACTTAGCTTGCAATTAAATGACGAAAAGCGGTTGAGGAACATATACCACAAATTGAGAGCGTTTTAACGGTGTCTAAACATAATCTCATTGCATAATCTGTTGTTAAAATACCTGTGCCGGTGTGGCTAATGACATCTAATGGCAAGGTTAGTCATGGGAGTCCGTTCACCAACATTTATTTTAAAGTGGGGGTGACAGTTACCATCATTTTTAACCATGTACTGAAATATACTCTAGTTTTTTTGTTTAAATCAGGTTCAAACAACGACAATTAACGACGGTGTATAATTCATGCATATTTGACTACCGCAATGATGGCAGATGTTTTGTCAAGTTTGGTTACTTACTTATTGTTTTATGTTGTATAAACTGGTGACATCGTCTGTCTTGCTATAGTATAGTATCATATCAAGTTCGTATGTAAGGAAGGAGAGGGTATTGAAAATGGAAGGAGACGGATGTTGTCGGCCATGAGATAGGGGATTGTTCACCATCACTTCCCTGGGACAAAGTTACGTCCTTGCCTAGATGATTATTATTTTCTGATCTATGTTACCTCACTCGTCGACTGTGCGATCTATGGGTCGCGTACGCCATCTGTTGTCGGGAATTTTCGTTATGGTGTATTAGAATCGACGAGTGTCTTTGGAGTGACATCGACCGATAGTCACGGACGTATCCAACGACTGTAGTAATAGTTTCCGTTTACGTAGTGGATCCGTTCACGCTCCGGGCGTTAGCGGAACCCCAGTACTACATTCACGCCTGTGGCGTTATTGGCTAAAGTATGTCACGTGAACTTGTTGTCTTCCCGTGGAATTTTGAAATGGCGGACATCTTGAGGATCGGTTAGGGTCAGGTTAGGATTCGTGGGGTCGTTTAGGGTCAGATTAGGCGTCGTGAGGGACGGTTAGGGCCAGGTTAGGCGTCGTGAGGGTCGGTTAGGGTCAGGTTAGGCGTCGTGAGGGTCGGTTAGGGTCAGGGTCAGGGTTAGGGTTAGTGTCGTCTTTAGAAAACACGGTGAACAACCTTCTACCGCAATCGGGAATGTTTATCGGTCGGTTTGTTTCAGGTACACACAATCATGTGACATGCATTGATCAATAATATTGCGAGGCGGGCGTGATTCTAGTCCCAGGTATAGGCTCACGTCGGGCGTGACTGTATCCACGCCCTTCAGTTTAACGACACTGTGTGATTACAAAGACCGTTAGTGTCGCCCTCCACCTTTATCCGATTGTTACGGATGGAGCTTCGATTTACCGAGAGGCAGACGACGAATATCTGTTCAACGATCACCCGGCGGTTCGGGAGATAGCAGGACGTAACTAATGAGGGACTGTTTGCCGCGGACAATACTTCCTGTCGTCGCTCGAAACACTATCGTCGCTCATACGTCCATGTAGACTTTGAACTTGATGCTACATGTATCTGTCAACTATGGATGGGAATCCGTTGGCTGGATACACGTGTGTGCGTGGGCCTACCGCTGGTTATGCCTCTAGTTTTCTATTCATTGTGTGGTCGGAGCCGTCTGATGAATTTATTAGTATTTTCTTGGTGTAGTGCTAAAATTATTTATAAGTGAAAATTTGATTACAATTATAATTGTACTCCGGTAGTGCTAGTACCAAGCCAAAATAAAGGAGGAGGGCGTCGTTAAGCAGTAACTAAACAATCAACGGTGCATACAACCATTTTGATCTGAATTTTTTACGGAACCCCAGTCTGATGTAAGTAGTGCATGCGAACATTGCGAAGCCAACCGATAAATATCCCATACTGCACATCTACAGACGCTGTAGTGAACTTTCCTCTTAATATCGCCTATTGTCAGTTCCTCTATTAATACTGCCACTCACCCACCGTCATCTGCGTCAGGCTCCTCTACTCATCACCCCAAAGCATTCTCAATCCAAACCTAACTTTCACCTCTTCATGAATTCCTACCATAATATAATCCATCCGATCATCTGTCTTTGAAGCTTTCTCGTCCTCAACGAAACTCGTCTTAGCAGCCTAGTGTACAACCCCGTTCTCTCTGGTAGTTATCCTTGGACTTCCACTGGACATCGATCTCTGGAAAACCCTCTGAGGCTCTGATACGAAACAGCGCTAGTGAATAAGCTGGTGCCCTGCTCTCGACTTTACAGTAGCGCTATAGAAATTTTTAGTTTAAGATTACGATTGCCATCTAAAATTCTTCAAAACATAACCGTTGGATACGGGAGCGAATTGGTTATAAGTTATGTCGAAGGATAAACACAACTCTACAGTAACTCTGAATGTATATAAATACAAGCTAAATTTAGACACCTTAAAATAGGTGACAAAATCGACTATAATAATCTCAAATCGGGTTATCTATATTGCCAAATTAGTATTATTCAATTTTGTTTTTCTTTCTTCAATATTACATATGGTTTGGTTTTATTGCTGTATAAGAGTAGCTACTATGATGCATAATACTGCATTACTGTGTTGCAGTGGGAGTTCTATGATTATAATTTGAATCTATTGAAGCTAAACTTTAAACAATGATATTGCATGTATGCTTTGTTGGCTAATGACATTTTAATTATAGTGTATTAGATACATGAAATGTTTGAAAGAGTACTTCGTAAATGTCTTTTATGGAACAATTGCTGTATAATAATATTGTTTAATTTGCATAAATTCTCTTTGTTAGGATATGGAAATCATAGACAATGAGATGAACTACTTTATATTTGAATATTAGTGAAATAATATTGTAAAGCTCCGTTTCGACACCTTGAATAGTGTTGTTCGGATGCTCTAAGGTTCTTGTAATTATTGAATTGTGTGTTTTCTGTATTATTATGGTCGTCAACGGCCTTTGATGTCATAAGACGACGTAAAACTGTGGAGTAATAATAAAATGCGTTGGATACGTCCTTACTGCGAAGACATCAACGGCCTTTGGTGCCGTAGGCCTAAGTGTTATAGAACTAATTAAATTAAATTAATAAAAACAAAAATTTATTACCATTGTCCGTACTCTGGTAGCGCCAGTCCCAAAACTGAAGAAAGTTGTAGACCCATCTTTGTGTCGCGGTATTGGAAAAGTCAGTTGTAGCCTACAGAGCATAAAACAAAGAAGACTTTCTACACAAGTTGGGAGAAAAAAGATCTCCGATGGGACACGGAGGAAGTGGATTGGTCACATATACTGAGAGGAGACTCCCTCCGTGGATGGAAGAATAGAGGGTTAGCGCTATAGATGGATGTTGCTGGATTTAAAGAAATAGAGCGTTGAATTTTAAACACCTTTAATAAGATTGGATTTTTTCTATATACCTATAAATCGCGTTTGCGAAAACAGATAGATACTTTGGCAGTCACATTAAAACTGGATTGAAGAGCTGTAATATGCCAAAACTAATCTTTGTCGGCGGCAACTGCCTATGTTGTCATAAGCTGCCGTTAAACTGTGGACACACACACGCGAAAACAGTTGAGCGAACTATCGGCCAACCGTCAAAGCTCCAAAACAGATAGTAAAACAACAGATACTATTATTAGCCATTAGTCTTTCTAAAAGTGTACAAAAAGTTATTTATATGTTTTAGGGACAATGACGCTGTACCCTGGTCCTTTCTGTGTCTACCTTGTTGAATCCCAGTTAGTCGTACTAACACTATTCTATACACACTTCTATGTCTTCTGTTATATTCTCTTGTGTTCTGCATATATATATGTTGTCAGCAAAGTTGCCAAGCATTGTTCTGATGGATTACAAGCAGACATGTGCCGAATATTCGAAATCGTATTCGGTCGAATGTTGATAAAATTTGAATATTCCTATCGGAAAAAATTAATCACAGTAACAACTTGAAGACACGTAGGAACAATGTTGCTATGCCATCTCAGCACCGAATTAATACCTCCGTTACACAAACTTCAACTTCACGATCCAGACATTACAAAATATTTAAAATTTTAACAATAAATTGTTTAGTATGTGAGTTTTTACAATGTTTAGATTTCTAATTTTCCAATAATTTTAATCACAATCACATCTAGCAATCATAATCATCGCATTCTTCATCATCTTTTCTTCCCTTCATAACTAAAGCCGTTTCCCTGCTCAATTTAGACACCTTAATCTGAACTATCTATTCGCCAATATACGTTCACTTACGCATTATATTATAGTAGGTGATTTGAATGCGCATAATAAACTTTGGGGATGCTCATATACGAAAATAAGAGGAAGATTATTAGAAGAAATATTAGTTGAAAAGAATATGGTTGTCCTTAATACAGGGCAGGCCACTTATATTACTTCTAACATGCTAAATAATAACTCAGTTATAGATCTAAGTATATGCTCACAAGATGTAGCATTAAATACTAGACATACTGTTACTAAGTATAATATGGGATCTGACCATTTTGCATCCATTACTTTTGTTAACGAGGAAAGCATAATAGAAAATAACTTAAGTATGCAATTATGGAAATTAAATAAAGCTAATTGGAAAAATTATAAAGATTCTAGCAATTTAACATTAACTAATGAAGTCCTAATGAAAACAAATATAGATGATAAATATAATGATATATTAGAATGCATAAATACCTTAGCTAATCAATCAATACCTCTTAAAAAACAAAATCTAAGAAAAAATGAAAAGCGTAAGAAATTTAAACCTCTACCATATTGGAATGATAAATGTAATGAAGCTGTGTATAAAAGAAATCAATGTAGAAACAAAATGAAAAAAACCAAAGAACTTAATGATTATATGGAATACAAAAAGCAAGAAGCTATAGTTAGAAGAACCCTTAAAGTAGAAGCAAAATCTAATTGGCAGGATTATTGCTCTACGCTTACTAATCAAACGAAGTTAGGATCAGTATGGAGCATGGCTAGAAAAATGAATGGAGTAGCAGCTTACGCATCAATTCCTACTCTTAATGATAATGGATTATTAGCTGAGTCAAACATAGATAAAGCAAATATACTAGCTCATACTTACGAAAAACTAGTAACTCTCAAAATTATAATAAAAAACTTCTTAAATTATAATACAAGTAATAACATAGATAATAGCCATATTAATAATGAAAATAATCGTAATGAAGACGTAGAATTAATGAACAAAATTTTTAATCTGAATGAACTAAAACAAGCAATCAAATCGGCAAAAAATAATAAATCACCGGGGGAGGATAGGATACCATACGAATTACTGAAACACTTACATAAAAATGCACTAAAAACTCTATTGAGTTTTTATAATGAAGTATGGATTGAGGGAAATATACCAAGTGATTGGAATCATGCCAAATTTTTTTTAAAAAAAAATTTCTCCTATGGCATAATGAAGCAATACATGTAATAACTTAGAGGCGGCTTTGGCATGGATCCTAAAAAATAATTAATTGCGACTGACAGATATATTAGAATGAACTCCATAATTAAAGGTGTGTAATTTGAGCGTATATATTTCATGGTATCTGGCATTTGACGACATCTCCAGGCTACTGAGGCATTTGTCATTCCGCGTAATAGTTAAACTCGTGGTCTAATTTTTAAATGCTGTTCTTTTGACACCGGTAAATCAAAACAAAATCTATTTAGGGGGCCCGATAGCGCATTGGATAACACACTGGTATAGAGAGCGAGAGGTACCGATTTCGAATAATGTAGGGCGGACATGCTTTGTAGGCTGCTATTAGCGCCGTGTATTGCGAAGCTGTCTGTTCTGTTAGTAGCTAAGATTTATGTCTTCTGTCATTGTTGCTGTTTCAATTGCATAAGATGTAAATGTACAGCGCAGTGCGTTTGTCAGGCACAAAGTAGTGTGTATCGATGGCGTCATTGCAACGGCTCTGGTAGCCGCAAGATGTCGTTAACACTGAAGTAATCCACCTAAGGATTCAATCCTCCTACTTTCTCCAGGTATGGTAGTGCCAGTCCCAAACCTGGAGAAATTAGGAGGGAGACGCCATTCATCTCTGGTATGACATAGCGTCGTTAAGCAACAGCTAACCAGATTTAGAAGAGAAAAAATGAAAATAAAAATTAAGTCTAGACACCAGGAGCAGTAATTAATTTTGTTTATTTCATATAGCGCCTCTTGAGAAAACTCATCAAAGGCGATCCCGACTTATGACAGTAAAGACTACAGACAGAGTGATCTTCGACCTGTTGTGAGATAGAGACATGGAAAGACAGAAGTAGCTCATGTCGTCGCTCCAACACCATCGTCGTTGCTTGGTCCATGTAGACTTTGAACTTCAGGCGATCTGTCAACTATGGATAGGCAACCGATGTTTGGATCCACGTGTGTGCGTGGGCCTCCCACTGGTGACTCCTCTAGTCATTTCTGCATTGTTTGGACGCTACCGCCTGATGTATTTAGTAGTCTTAATGAAACTTCATATGTTTGCAAGCGCAGACATTGCTCATTATTTTTCTTGCATTGGCCCATAACTTATTTTAAGTTATTTCAATTAATTGTTCAAGGAAAATACTTTTGTCTTTATTGTATTCCCTCTCTACTTAGCTTGCAATTAAATGACGAAAAGCGGTTGAGGAACATATACCACAAATTGAGAGCGTTTTAACGGTGTCTAAACATAATCTCATTGCATAATCTGTTGTTAAAATACCTGTGTCGGTGTGGCTAATGACATCTAAATGGCAAGGTTAGTCATGGGAGTCCGTTCACCAACATTTATTTTAAAGTGGGGGTGACAGTTACCATCATTTTTAACCATGTACTGAAATATACTCTAGTTTTTTTGTTTAAATCAGGTTCAAACAACGACAATTAACGACGGTGTATAATTCATGCATATTTGACTACCGCAATGATGGCAGATGTTTTGTCAAGTTTGGTTACTTACTTATTGTTTTATGTTGTATAAACTGGTGACATCGTCTGTCTTGCTATAGTATAGTATCATATCAAGTTCGTATGTAAGGAAGGAGAGGGTATTGAAAATGGAAGGAGACGGATGTTGTCGGCCATGAGATAGGGGATTGTTCACCATCACTTCCCTGGGACAAAGTTACGTCCTTGCCTAGATGATTATTATTTTCTGATCTATGTTACCTCACTCGTCGACTGTGCGATCTATGGGTCGCGTACGCCATCTGTTGTCGGGAATTTTCGTTATGGTGTATTAGAATCGACGAGTGTCTTTGGAGTGACATCGACCGATAGTCACGGACGTATCCAACGACTGTAGTAATAGTTTCCGTTTACGTAGTGGATCCGTTCACGCTCCGGGCGTTAGCGGAACCCCAGTACTACATTCACGCCTGTGGCGTTATTGGCTAAAGTATGTCACGTGAACTTGTTGTCTTCCCGTGGAATTTTGAAATGGCGGACATCTTGAGGATCGGTTAGGGTCAGGTTAGGATTCGTGGGGTCGTTTAGGGTCAGATTAGGCGTCGTGAGGGACGTTTAGGGTCAGATTAGGCGTCGTGAGGGTCGGTTAGGGTCGGTTAGGGTCAAGGGTTTGTGTAGGGTCAGGGTCAGGGTTAGGGTTAGTGTCGTCTTTAGAAAACACGGTGAACAACCTTCCACCGCAATCGGGAATGTTTATCGGTCGGTTTGTTTCAGGTACACACAATCATGTGACATGCATTGATCAATAATATTGCGAGGCGGGCGTGATTCTAGTCCCAGGTATAGGCTCACGTCGGGCGTGACTGTATCCACGCCCTTCAGTTTAACGACACTGTGTGATTACAAAAGACCAAAATTAGTGTCGCCCTCCACCTTTATCCGATTGTTACGGATGGAGCTTCGATTTACCGAGAGGCAGACGACGAATATCTGTTCAACGATCACCCGGCGGTTCGGGAGATAGCAGGACGTAACTAATGAGGGACTGTTTGCCGCGGACAATACTTCCTGTCGTCGCTCGAAACACTATCGTCGCTCATACGTCCATGTAGACTTTGAACTTGATGCTACATGTATCTGTCAACTATGGATGGGAATCCGTTGGCTGGATACACGTGTGTGCGTGGGCCTACCGCTGGTTATGCCTCTAGTTTTCTATTCATTGTGTGGTCGGAGCCGTCTGATGAATTTATTAGTATTTTCTTGGTGTAGTGCTAAAATTATTTATAAGTGAAAATTTGATTACAATTATAATTGTACTCCGGTAGTGCTAGTACCAAGCCAAAATAAAGGAGGAGGGCGTCGTTAAGCAGTAACTAAACAATCAACGGTGCATACAACCATTTTGATCTGAATTTTTTACGGAACCCCAGTCTGATGTAAGTAGTGCATGCGAACATTGCGAAGCCAACCGATAAATATCCCATACTGCACATCTACAGACGCTGTAGTGAACTTTCCTCTTAATATCGCCTATTGTCAGTTCCTCTATTAATACTGCCACTCACCCACCGTCATCTGCGTCAGGCTCCTCTACTCATCACCCCAAAGCATTCTCAATCCAAACCTAACTTTCACCTCTTCATGAATTCCTACCATAATATAATCCATCCGATCATCTGTCTTTGAAGCTTTCTCGTCCTCAACGAAACTCGTCTTAGCAGCCTAGTGTACAACCCCGTTCTCTCTGGTAGTTATCCTTGGACTTCCACTGGACATCGATCTCTGGAAAACCCTCTGAGGCTCTGATACGAAACAGCGCTAGTGAATAAGCTGGTGCCCTGCTCTCGACTTTACAGTAGCGCTATAGAAATTTTTAGTTTAAGATTACGATTGCCATCTAAAATTCTTCAAAACATAACCGTTGGATACGGGAGCGAATTGGTTATAAGTTATGTCGAAGGATAAACACAACTCTACAGTAACTCTGAATGTATATAAATACAAGCTAAATTTAGACACCTTAAAATAGGTGACAAAATCGACTATAATAATCTCAAATCGGGTTATCTATATTGCCAAATTAGTATTATTCAATTTTGTTTTTCTTTCTTCAATATTACATATGGTTTGGTTTTATTGCTGTATAAGAGTAGCTACTATGATGCATAATACTGCATTACTGTGTTGCAGTGGGAGTTCTATGATTATAATTTGAATCTATTGAAGCTAAACTTTAAACAATGATATTGCATGTATGCTTTGTTGGCTAATGACATTTTAATTATAGTGTATTAGATACATGAAATGTTTGAAAGAGTACTTCGTAAATGTCTTTTATGGAACAATTGCTGTATAATAATATTGTTTAATTTGCATAAATTCTCTTTGTTAGGATATGGAAATCATAGACAATGAGATGAACTACTTTATATTTGAATATTAGTGAAATAATATTGTAAAGCTCCGTTTCGACACCTTGAATAGTGTTGTTCGGATGCTCTAAGGTTCTTGTAATTATTGAATTGTGTGTTTTCTGTATTATTATGGTCGTCAACGGCCTTTGATGTCATAAGACGACGTAAAACTGTGGAGTAATAATAAAATGCGTTGGATACGTCCTTACTGCGAAGACATCAACGGCCTTTGGTGCCGTAGGCCTAAGTGTTATAGAACTAATTAAATTAAATTAATAAAAACAAAAATTTATTACCATTGTCCGTACTCTGGTAGCGCCAGTCCCAAAACTGAAGAAAGTTGTAGACCCATCTTTGTGTCGCGGTATTGGAAAAGTCAGTTGTAGCCTACAGAGCATAAAACAAAGAAGACTTTCTACACAAGTTGGGAGAAAAAAGATCTCCGATGGGACACGGAGGAAGTGGATTGGTCACATATACTGAGAGGAGACTCCCTCCGTGGATGGAAGAATAGAGGGTTAGCGCTATAGATGGATGTTGCTGGATTTAAAGAAATAGAGCGTTGAATTTTAAACACCTTTAATAAGATTGGATTTTTTCTATATACCTATAAATCGCGTTTGCGAAAACAGATAGATACTTTGGCAGTCACATTAAAACTGGATTGAAGAGCTGTAATATGCCAAAACTAATCTTTGTCGGCGGCAACGGCCTATGTTGTCATAAGCTGCCGTTAAACTGTGGACACACACACACGCGAAAACAGTTGAGCGAACTATCGGCCAACCGTCAAAGCTCCAAAACAGATAGTAAAACAACAGATACTATTATTAGCCATTAGTCTTTCTAAAAGTGTACAAAAAGTTATTTATATGTTTTAGGGACAATGACGCTGTACCCTGGTCCTTTCTGTGTCTACCTTGTTGAATCCCAGTTAGTCGTACTAACACTATTCTATACACACTTCTAGTACAATGTTTAGATTTTGATATTTTATAAGAATTTCCATCTTTAATCATCATATTTCTACTTGTATTAATTTTGATATGTCATGTTTTTTTTACAAGCAATTAATATATGATGAATAGTGTCAGGCACCTGACATTCAGCACATAAGTCCGTTAGGCTTTTACCTATATGTTTCAACCACGTATTAGTTAAGATATGTCCCATTCTAAGTCTGGTAATTTGAACTTCACGTTTCCTTGAATGTCTATAAATTTTACTTTGGGGATGCTCATATACGAAAATAAGAGGAAGATTATTAGAAGAAATATTAGCCGAAAAGAATATGGTTGTCCTTAATACAGGGCAGTCCATTTATATTACCGTCTAAAACGGCCCCCGTCATATCGACCCCCGTCAAGATCTAAGTATGTCGCTAACACGTTGAATACAACGAAATTGTTATTCATACTGCTTAGACACCTTTAAAATATAGTTTCCCGACGCCATATGCATTCAGCAGTTTCCTTCATAAGCCATTGTTTCTAGCTGAGCAGCATTAGAATGTACGAGAGGAAATATCTCTAACACTGAAAGAGATAAACTATGTGAGATATAAAAAATGTGAATCGTAAAGAAAGTAAGTCCTAATGAAAACAGACAATCAGGTGATCTCGATGTATCGCTGATAATGACGCTGCAGAAATACCTTAGTAAAGGAATTGCCCAAGGTCCCTACACAGGATACAGAGGAGGGCTCGAACCCGTACTCTCCAGCGTAAGAAATTTAAACCTCTAACCATATTGTAGCCACATTTGTCACGAAGAGCTGTATCTGAGATTTCTTATGTAAAAATTAGCTGCTAAAAATACTGCGTTTTAAGTCAGTATCCGTGTTATATAAAGCAAGAATTCAACACCGTATTGATCATTTGTTATTATTCAGAAATTTAAAAAAGACATCTAGTACGAAGGACAAAGGCCGTTGACATCTGCAAAGCAAACTGCCGTTATTGTCAGTATGGAGCATGGCTAGAAAAATGAATGGAGTAGCAGCTTACGCATCAATTCCTACTCTTAATGATAATGGATTATTAGCTGAGTCAAACATAGATAAAGCAAATATACTAGCTCATACTTACGAAAAAAAGCGTAACTCTCAAAATTATAATAAAAACTTCTTAAATTATATTACAAGTAATAACATAGATAATAGCCATATTAATAATGAAAACAATCGTAATATCCATGTAGAATTAATGAACAAAATTTTTAATCTGAATGAACTAAAACAAGCAATCAAATCGGCAAAAAATAATAAATCACCGGGGGATGATAGGATACCATACGAATTACTGAAACACTTACATAAAAATGCACTAAAAACTCTATTGAGTTTTTATAATGAAGTATGGATTGAGGGAAATATACCAAGTGATTGGAATCATGCCATTATATTGCCTTTACTTAAACCAAATAAGGATGCAACAAAACCAGAATCCTATCGACCAATTTCATTAACTGCGACTTTGTGCAAAGTAATGGAGAAAATGGTTGCGAACTGTCATCCATTGAAGTATTTTCTTTCTAAATGCTATATTTACAAAAAATCAATTTGGATTTCGTAAGTATAAAAGCACAATCGATCAAATTCTTAAACTGCAGGATACAATACTTAAAAAGCTAAAAAATAAGGAACAAGTGTTGGCAGTTTTTATTGATTTTGAACGTGCTTATTACATGTTACATGTACCTACACTTTTACAAAAAATGAAAAAGCATTAGGAATAGCTGGGAAACGTAGCAAATTGGGTCAAAAGTTTTTTATTTAACAGAACATTTCAAGTAAAGGTTGGAACTGAATTATCCGATAAACTAGGCAACAAAAACCCACTCCGCAGCATCCAGTAATTTTACGACATTATAAGGATGATTAATGATATTCCATCAGGCCCAGAAGGTGTTAATATGTCACTCTTTGCAGATGATAGTGCAGTTTACATAGGACATAGAAAAACTAAAACTTTAATTAAAAAAATCCAACAATCAATTGATGAAACTGGCATCACTGGTGTAATAAAAATGGGTTTACGAACACTCAATAGCTAAAACTGTGAGGAGTTCTATTTACTAATAAAAATCAATTACCAATAATAAACATTAAAATTGATCAAGAATTGATAAAAATGGAAAATAAAGCTAAATTTCTAGGAATGATGTTTGATAAGAAATTAAGTTGGAAGCCCCACATAGAATATATAATAGAAAAATGCAAAAAAAGATTGAATCTCATGAGAGCGGTTTCAGGTTATTACTGGGGAGCTTCTAAAAAATCTTTATTAGCAATATATAAAGCATTAATACGTTCAATATTAGATTATGGAGATGTGGCCTATTCTTCGGCTAGTCAATCGCTGTTAAATAAATTATGTACAATTCAAACTGAAGCCCTAAGATTATGTTGTGGAGCCCCAAAGAACACAGCAGCTTTAACACTACAAAACGAATGTGGGGAATTCCCCCTCCATATGAGAAGACTGTATAATTCCAATAAAATGGGAATTAAAATATTAGGAAATAAGAATCATCCATGTCAAATGAATTTCCAACCACATTGGACAGATGTCAGTAAAACACCACAAAACAAGAATCATTCTATACACTACAGAACAAATGAATTCATATCATCTCTTGATACATCTTTTATTGGACCCTGTTTTCCCCAAATTCCCCCTTGGACTAATAACAAAATAGATATAGATATCAGTCTCAAAAAGCAGATTAGCAAAAAAAGAGATAACCCTGAACTTCTGAAATTAGTTGCACTTCAAATGATATCAGGATATAAACTAGAAACACTTATTTACACGGATGGGTCAAAGGCAGACGAAGTTGTTACTGCAGCTTTTACAATTCCAAGTATAGATTTAGATAGAAAGTTTAGATTATGTAATGGATCCAGCATCTATGCAGCAGAGTTAACTGCAATAAAAGAAGCAGTAACATGGATACTAAACACTGAGAATAATAAGAACTGCCAATATGTAATATTATCCGACTCACTAAGTGTACTTACTTCTATTAAGAAAAATAAATCTGATTCACGACCCAATTTATTTAACGAACTGATGATGCAATTGAATAGATTGGAACCTAATCAAATAAAAATGGCATGGATTCCAAGCCATGTAGACATAAGTGGTAATGAAAGAGCAGATAAATTAGCAAAGGAAGCACTCAATTTAGATAATATTAATTCCACAAAATACTTAGAATCACAAGAGATGAATACTTTTATTAAAGACTATATAATAAATAAATGGCAAATAGAGTATAACGTTGAAAAGCAAGGGAACTTCTATAAAACCATATGCCCACTTGTTTCTACTAATATAAAATTTTCTGATCCATATAGGCATAAAGAAGTACAAATTAGTAGATTGAGACTTGGTGTTGCCATTACTAATAAAAAACTATTTCAAATGAAAAAGCACCCTAATGGGTTATGTGATACATGTGAGGTTACGGAAAGTATAGAACATATTCTATTGAAGTGTAAAAAGGAAAATATTTCAAATATTCTAAAAGATAAATGTAATAGTTATAAATCAGAATTTAATTTAAAATCTCTGCTTGATGTGGGATGTTTGCAGAGTGCAGTATATAATCTTGTTAAAATCATTAATAAAGGAAAAATACTATAATTATTGTCATAAATATTAGTATCAGATCAAATCTATTACAAACATATAGTTGAACACATTCCTTATGATTAAAATACCAATAAACACAAAATATGTGTGATTAATGGTCATTTCATTATTTCATTGCATTTTCTAATGATATTACATTGTTTCATAGGAAAATGTTTAATGAAATGTTTAATTAAGTATTCTGTCATGTAAATAATTGTTAACATGCATTCTTGTAAATAGATGTATGTTAAAATAAAATGTGTATATAATACATGGCTATATATATATATACACATCTGTGCTGAATTTCTGTTTGCAAATAGCATTACATGTTATTTTAGAAAACTTAAAGAAGTACTGTTAATAACTTTGTAAACATATTTGAAAAGAGCTAAAATAGCCAAAAAAAGAGCTGATATAGCCAAAAAAGAGCTGATATAGCCAAAAAAGAGCTGAAATAGCCACCAAAAAAAGAAACAAAAGGAGAAAAAGAAAAAAGGAAAAAAAAGATGTTAAAAAAGAATTACAATAAAAAGAGCCAATGGGCCAAACATAACGGAGATACAATACTTTAATATGTATCAAATCAAATAATATGTATCTATCAAATATTGTTAATATTGTTAATAAGATTGAGGAGAAAACAGTTATTAACATTATACAGAAATGATCTTAATCCGTCAGAAACTTTAAATACGTCTACATCTTATCAGAAACGGAATCAAAGCCAAGAAAAGAAAAAGAAAACTGTTGATAGAAATTATATGAAAATGAACTTAAATCGTCAGAAACTTTAAATACGTCAGCATCTTATCAGAAACGGAATCAAAGAAGAGAAAGGAGAAAGAACATTTGTGAGAACATTACAAGAAAATGAACGGAAATACATCAACAACTTTAAAGACGTCAACAGCCTTTGTAGCTATAGGATGTCGTTAAATATTGGATTAATAATAATAGTACTCGAATATTACATTGCATCATAATGCAGTACTTCATATGTTGTAATAAGGAAAATGTAGTTGTAGTGTCTCAATGAACATGTTGAAAAAAAACTTTAAGAAATTGTAATATGTATGTGCCAAATATTTTTTTGTACTTACGTTTGAGTGTATTGGATGCTTGAACAGTCTACGGGTAAAAGGCCGACTTTGTGAATTACCTATAGGCCCTATCATTTAGTGTTTGTGCTGTTTTTTTTATCAAATTTTTATTCAAAAAAGTATAATGGTAAATAGTGAATGTTGTCACTAGATGACGTTAAACTGAAAATTAATAAATAATCACTTAAAAGAGTACAAGTAGAATAAGAATCTAACGTCATGATATTATTATAATTACATTTGTATCGAATCATTTAATCACAGTGTGTGTATCACAGAAAGTAGGCCTAACCGATGCATTACTTTATGTTGTTTAACATTGAATTTTGTGACATTGTAAGGATTTATTTTGACACCTTTAAATGGTGTTGTTTGGACGTTAAATTTCTCGTTTTCATTGTATGGTAAACATTGTGAATTGTCGTCAACGGCCTTTGATGTCATAAGACGACGTTAAACCTTGAGAAATAAATAAGTACTCGAATTAGTCGTCAACGGCCTTTGATGTCATATGACGACGTTAAACCTTGTTCTAAATAAAATAAGTACTCGAATTAATTCGTGCTCAAGATTGAGTTCAATGTTTAATGTACAACTTAATTCTTTCCTAATTAGCTTTAATATCAATTTAACAAACGGTAACAATCTACCAACTACCAAAATTAGACATCTGAACATTGTAAAATTTAAGCTTAGCAATTATAGTAGGCTACTAGTAGTAGTTACTGCGTAACGATGCTGCATCGTAACAAAGATGATTGGCGTCGCCCTCCTTTTTTGACCAGGCTTTGGACTGGCACTACCGGAGTAAGGCAGTGGTGAAGTTTATTTAAGTGTAATAGTGGATGTCTTATGTTGAAGGATAAACAGAACTCTACTCTCGATGCATTTAAATACGAGCTCAATTTAGACACCTTAAAAAAGAAAGTGATCTCGACAATATTAGTCGTCAATTTCTACCGGTTCAATGACTGGTGGATATAGAAGATCCAAACTACTATGGAAAGTGTAGATAAATTTTAATGTACTATCATGATATTGTAACAATGGACAAAATATGCGATCCATTTGGGACTTAGTCGATTTTAACGCGGAGAGTATGGGTTCGATTAAACAGTTACTGTGTAGGGACCTTGAGCAAATCCTTTACTTTCAATTGCTCAGCGCCATCGATTGATGCTTGGACATTAGATATTGGCATTTTATAAATGCATAATAACAATTATAATAATATTCGGTCTTGCCTCAGGTCAGGATAATAACTATTGTAATAAAACGATGACTGTATAATGTATATCGCCGTTGCACTTCAGCTGATAATTATTTAAGTCCTATATTGATTGATTCGTCTGGGTAATTAGAAATCACGGTATCAAGACAATGATTGCGCTACAAAATATTTCGTTGGCCAATGGCTAAGACTGGCGTAGTTTTTCCCCAAGATACTTAATACAGAGCCTTTTAGGCCTCTGAACGCAACGCCATTACTCTACCATTAGGCTACCCTTCCTGTGGTAGGTCAGTCCCAGGTCTAGAGAAAAAAGGAGGGCGACGCTAATGATAATTATTTGTTATGGCACAGTGTCGTTAAACAGCAACTAACCAACCAACCGATTTTAAATTTATTAAATTCTTAATGAAAGGCAAAATTCAACGATCGTAGCAACCGTTAGATGTCGCTAGACAATGAATGAAACAGCTTTCTAATTAGACACCCTTAAAACGCTCCCACCGATGTTATAATTAGATCGGTAGGTCGGCATTTTAATTTTGTTGCCTTGTTTTGATTTGAATCAGGTTGAAGCAACGACAATTAATGGCGGCGCATTCCTTCATATTTACACTAACTACCGCAATAATGAAAGATGTCTTCACAATAGCTTATTTACCTATTGTAATGCGTAGCATAAATTCATAACCTCGCAGTATTAAATCGAGTTTGTATGAAATCTAAGTAGGGCAGCGCAGGGAGAATGGAGGAAGGGGAAAAGGGGTGTGTTCATCATCGCTATGCGCCAGGATGCTCGTGGGATAGCCGGACTTGAATCATCTAGAACTAATAATATTCAAGGTGTTCAAACTCAAAATCGTATTTCATTTAGTAGTTTCAGCTGTTTAATGTTATCTTGTGCAGTGTGATTCTCGTTAACGATAACGATAACGAAAATGTTCGTTAACGAAAATAAAAGGATTTCGTTAACGATAACTATAACTATAACTAAAAATATCATTAACTATAACTATAACTATAACGAAAATAACACTAACGAAAATTAATCTTTAATACAAAAATAAAAAAAATAAAAATAGGAAGTGCAATATGGACGATTCGACATAAATGAGGACGAAAAATGCGATAATTTTATCATGCAATTTGTCAGTTACTTTGGAAACTCGTGTATTCATGAAGCTGAATGCTTCAAAGGCTTTCATTGCTCTGAGCAAATTATGAAACAGCGTGTTAATACACACAATTTTGCTTATAGCCTTACTTATTGTAACTAAGTAGTAACTAAAATTAACTAAAATAAAAATCCATTAACTATGACTATAACTATAACTAAAAAATAATACTAACTATAACTATAACTATAACTAAAATAAAAACCATTAACTATAACTGTAACTATAACTAAAATCAAATCTGTAAGGAGAATCACACTGATCTTGTGACGTCAACAGCGGCCGTAGAGCGGCAAGTGTTTCCGATGCCCAATGCCTATGAGGCAGTTACGAGAGACACACGTGAAAACTATTTATTATTACTCCACAGTTTTACGTCGTCTTATGACATCAAAGGCCGTTGACGACAATAATAATACAGAAAACACACAATTCAATAATTACAAGAACCTTAGAGCATCCGAACAACACTATTCAAGGTGTCGAAACGGAGCTTTACAATATTATTTCACTAATATTCAAATATAAAGTAGTTCATCTCATTGTCTATGATTTCCATATCCTAACAAAGAGAATTTATGCAAATTAAACAATATTATTATACAGCAGTTGTTCCATAAAAGACATTTACGAAGTACTCTTTCAAACATATAACGTGATAACGTGAGCTTTACAATATTATTTCACTAATATTCAAATATAAAGTAGTTCATCTCATTGTCTATGATTTCCATATCCTAACAAAGAGAATTTATGCAAATTAAACAATATTATTATACAGCAGTTGTTCCATAAAAGACATTTACGAAGTACTCTTTCAAAAAGATAACGTGAAAACTGTAAGCAGATGGGAATATAAATAACGTCGTGGAAAGCGTTTTAAAGGTGTGCCACGGTGCCGTTGATTATTAGCTCGAACATTATTTTGATACTACATTTCACTCTCAGATAGTAGTAGTAGTAGTTTCAGTTTAACGACACTGTGTGATAACAAAATATCACTAGTTTCGCCCTCCTCTATCCAGGCTTGGGACTGGCACTGCCAAAGTACGAGCAGATTGCAGATTTTAATGGTTTTATATCATCAGGTGGTGATAAATAGTCTTGAATAAATTATTTAATGTCCATTAACAGCACAAACAGTCAAACAGTTTTAAGTCGATCGACAAAACAGTCAGAAAGATGGTTTATCGAAGTCTACATTCACTGATACCTGTTAATTTTTAAACACACGCAGAACATGACGGCGGCAATGTAGTGATGATTGTAGTTCTTAGAATGGTCCAAAACGGCGTAAATCCACGTGGGTGGCTCTGCAGGCATTACAGAATCCGACTAGGTTGAAAAATATCCTCGAAAGAATGTGGTGATTGATGCAATCTTATTGTCTCATTCAGAAAGCCTACGGAGGAGCACGTGGATAACGAGGCTGTTCGTCGATAGCAAAAACATGGCGGCAGCCATGTTTGTCAATTGAAGGTATTAAAAATCATACCAGAACGCGTAATTCCTCGCGGTCGACTCAGCAGGCAGCACAGAATCGAGCTAGAACGCCTTGTATCCCCGAAAACACGAGCCTTTGTCAGCAAACGGCTTAAAAACCAAGAAAACGTCACATTTCCTCAAAAATGTTGGCGACGACCGGATGCGCCGCCATCAACCAAAGACTCCTTGGTAGTCATAAGACGACGTTGAACGTTGGATTAAATAAATAAAGTCGCTTGATTGGACTGTGACGTCTGTATGATGCATGTAGAATGTGTAAACAGATTTCTAACAATATCAAAGGCCTATGGTGTCATTAAAAGTCATTGAATTAATTTAATTTAATTAATTAAAAAAATTACTTCACCACTGTTCGTACTCTGTAGTGACGGACCAGACCAGAGAAAGGTGGATACGTTAATGATCTTTCTTATTACGCAGCGTCGTTAAAATATAGTAACTTGCCAAACCAATAAAAATGAATTTAGACACCCAAATAAGACACTTCATTTGTCGATATAATCAGTTCATTCATTTTGACCTCAACAGTTTGTGAATACGTTTGTGAGTTCGTTTATAAAGTCATCGTAGGGGAGTAAGGCAACGGTGCCCAGTGTCATCAATTCTCTTCAACATCTACATCCACCACTATCAGTACTCTGGTAGTGCCAGTCCCAAACCTGTAGAAAAGAGGAGGGCGACGCTTTTCACCTTTGCTATGACACAGCGTTATTAAACAGCAGCTAAACATACTTCGAAAAACTTATCCGAGAAGCATATGAGAACATGACGGAAAGAATAAACGTGGAAGATATTGTGCTGATAAAGGCGCTAAGATTGCAGACGACCAAAGCGATGATTGCAAATTGCGAGGATGGACTTCAGAGAGTGACGGATCGTTTAAATTTGATTTTGACAGAATGTGGTACACAAAATAATTATCAAAAATACAATGGCTTTGAAGACACAAATGCACTAATAGACTTATAATTAATGGCGAAGAATCACCTATAAAAAATTATCAATAAGACAAAGGTCATGAAGACACAACATTTGTTACTGTACACATGCTAAATTTATTGACGATACGATAGAACAATTCAGAAGTTTCTGCTACGTGTGGAGTGTAGTCACATTGGATGCAAATGCCACAATAAATAAAAACGACTTCTGCTGGAGACTCAAATTAAACCGTTCTGAAGAATAAGTTAACTGTTTCATGAAAAACTGAAAAGTTTTCCAATTAGCTTTAATGCCAATTTGTTATACGGTCACAATTTACTGTACCAACTCAAACATATTTAAGTTTAGAAATAATAGTATTTACTCTACAACGATGCTACGTCTAAATAATATTCAGATGATTAGCGTCGCCCTCCTCTTTTGTCCAGCCTTGGAACTGGCACTATGGTCATTTAAAGCGGGACGGAAGTTGTTTAAGTGTGAAATAGGATGCTTTAAGTTGAAGGATAAAGACAACTCTAGTCTAGATGCACATAAAAGCAAACAAGCCGAATAATATTTAGACACCTTCAAAAGGATGCAACCATTGACTATAATAACCGTCAATCGTTCAAAGCTCAGTTAAATAACTGGTGTGTCGTTCCAACAGCGCAACATGAACCCAAAAGCCTCTTAAATGTACGCATACAAACTCTGCCGCTGCCCCATACTCTTTTAGTGCCAGTCTCGGGCCTATAGTTCGAGAATGAAGGACTTACCACTTCAAAGCTTTTAATGCTTCTCTGTTAGTCAACGGATCTAGGACTATAATTATTGATTCGCCACCCTACGACACCGTTCTTCCCCGGAAATCGGCTACGAGTCGGTCTTCCTTTGAAGTGACGAATCGACGCCACTTATCTAATTAAACAGAAGATCTAGCGTGGCAACTAATTGAAACAATAAAGTGACCGTAGTTCAAAGTTTCGCCACACTACGCAAGATGTCGTCAGATTAAAATAAATAATAGCAATAAAATAACTTTTTTAACCCGTTGTCACGGTCATAACAGGATCAACGGCAGAGGTAGCCCAATAAGGCATCTATCTCTGGGCTTTACGATGTGGTGAGGGCGACAACGGTGGCACGCCTGTTGCATGCTGCTCCGGCATGGTGGGGCTTTGCCAGCCAAAGGGAGAAGGGAATGCTGCAGTCTGTAATGAACAGATTGATCCGTCAGCGATACCTCCCAAGTGATAGCCCAACCTTTGAACAACTATGCCTTAAAGCCGACACCTGCTTGTTTTCGGCGGTCCTGGCAAACCCGGGCCATGTTCTCCATAGGTTTCTTCCTCCAAAAAAGCTGTTGGCCTATTCCCTTCGACCCCGGTCACATGACCTTGTTTCATCTTTAGCTAATCATAATAATTATGAAAAAAACTTTTATAGTTAGAATGCTTTTATTCATATTAACTATTGATTGTTTATTGTTTATTATATATGATGTATGTACACCAGAATGCGGATTGCAACTGGTTCAATAAAGAATATACTTACTTACTTACTTAAGTATCCACAATTATTAGACACCTTTAAAACGGTTTAATACTACATTTTAAATAATTTTGTTAACCTATTAAATCGTTTCTATTAATGTCACAGCTCTTGCAGTCATAAGATGTCGTTAAATAATGAAAAGCAAGTCCAGATTTAGACGCCACTGTCTATACTCTTGTAGTGCTAGTCCCAAGTCCCAAGACTGTAGACAGGAGGAGGGTGACAATAATAAGCTTCGTTATGAAACAGCATCGCTAAAGAGCAACTTACCAGATTTTGAAGAAAGAAAATGAAAACACAAATTAAATCTGAAGACTTCAAAAGCAGTAGCAGATATAATGCATTACTAAACTCTGCATCCGCAGTAATTAAATGTATAAGTATATATTTCTATAATGGACAGACTGGTCTTCAAGCGCTTGAGAAATAGAGGCATAGAGAGAAAGAAGAAACTCTTTCTTCATGTCGCATATTGCATGGAAGCCAGTTCCAGATTGAGTACCGACCACTGCACAGGTTCACCCTATGTTACAGATCAAAGAGATATGCGACCAGGTAATGAACTAAGATCTAAACAAAACATATTCTAGTGTAAATCTTCGAAAATTTTCACGGCGCCCTGAAACCCTCGTCAGAGAGACGAGATTATTCACCGGCGCAAGTGGGGACTATGTCTGCGAAGCCGACCAATATGGGTTTAATCGATGAAACATGTTGAATAACTGAATTCTCTTTTATGCAAACAGATTTTAAATAAATTGGCTCACGTGAAAAAGTATTTTTAAACCAACTCCATTGCCATGCAATGCAAGCTGTTTTATTCAGTGTTTAGCGATATCTTAGTTTTGCCAAGATCGTTGACATTTAGTAATTCTAATAAATTTAACATTGGAATACAGAGCTTAGCAACATCTTATGACAACAGAAGCCGCTGACGTCGGCAAATATTAGTTTGACATAATACATCCTTAAATTGCGTCATTTAATACCAGTTGAAAGATCAAGTGTTTAACGACATCTTGTGGCTTGACAGGGTCGTTGACGCCACTCTTACCTTCCTGTTGTAGGAATGGTATTTGAGCTCGGCTCACCGATTTAGGTATGTATAGGTATAATTATGTAGTTTCCGTCTAACGACCCCGTGTCAAAGCAAAGTTGACTAGCGTCACCCTCTCCTTCATTGAGAATTCAGACTGGCACTACCCAAAATGACTGGCGTAATCATCAGTCATAGGCTGACACAATTTCAGAATAATGGTAGAAAGAAGCATTTTATTGAAATTCAAATCGTATTTCATCTAGAAGTTTATGCTGTTTAATGATTCTTTGTGGCGTCAACAGCGGCCGTTGACGTCGATAGGATTATAATTTGTTTAACAGTTTCCCTGTAGAACGGCAAATGTTTCCGATGCGCGTGGCAATTATGTCGTGGTTGTAGATGAAGTATTAACATTGTGTGTGTCCACAGTTTAACGGCAGCTTATGACAACATAGGCCGTTGCCGCCGACAAAGATTAGTTTTGGCATATTACAGAATGTTGGAAGTATAAATAACGCCGACAAAAAAGCGTTTTAAAGGTGTGTAGTAACGGCATTTTCGTCATATACGATGGTAACTGTTGATCATAATATGTTATGAGAATGCTATATCAAGTGTTCGAGCATATTATGTTGGAACACTTGATATAATATTTTAATTCTCAGACTGCAGATTTTATTGGTTATTAAATTTTTAAGTGCATATTTTTGTAGCGCCTCTATGAAAACTCATTGAAGGTCTTCCAGACCTTATACCATAAAAGGCAACAAACAAATGGACAGAATGGTCTTCAATCGGTTGTGAAATAGAAGACAGAAGAAGATCAAATCACAGATTACTAGGAAGCCAGTTCCAGAATGAGGAACCGACCACCGCAAAGCTTTCATGTTTAATTGTGACAGAACTCCACTGGGGAACAACCAGATTGCGCTCTGTTGCAGAACAAAGACGTCGATAGGATTTTTTTTAGTTTGACCGCAGAACGGTAACTGTTTCCGATATACGATGACTATCAATGGGTCAATCATAGAGAGTTAACATTGTAGGCAGCTGGGAAATATATATAACGTCGGTGATGGTGTTTTAAAGGTGTGTAATAAGAGCATTTGCTATTATATGCGACGATACTGTTGACCACATGCTCGAAAACCTTCAGAGAGTCCTACAGTCCGTAAAACGTTTTAAAGGTTCTTGCGACAGTCACCAACGCTTGTTGGACATGCGCTGAAGTAATTTTTGTGTTGTTTTGGTTTAGAGCAAGTTCAAGCAACAACAATTAACGACGGTGTATTCCTGTATATTTAAATACCACAATAACGATAGATGTGCTCACTTAGGTTAACTTACTTATTGTTTTGTGTTTCATAAATTGGTGGCGACGGTATAGGACTGCAAGTCCTATGATCATATTCATGGACCATGAGAGAGGATCGTAATCGTAATCGTAATCGTAAATTTATATAGCGCCACTTCAAGAAATACTCCTCAGAGGCGCTCCCGACCTGACAACACCAAACCACGATCGAAAAGAATGGTTTTCAAACGCCTGCAGAAAAGGGGCAAGGAAAGACCAATAAGCTCATTACGTAGGTTGCTAGGCAACGTATTCCAGAAAGATGGACCGACCACAGCAAAGCTCTTATGAAGCACCATGGACGTTCGAGCCACAGGGACAACCAGGTCGCCTTGAGTGGCAGAGCGAAGGGATCTACGACCTGGTATGAAAAGCTGTGGCACACAAAGCTCCCTGAGATAGACTGGGCTTGACCTGCAAGACAATTGCGCATAAGCATTAGGATCTTAAACTCAATGCGTTTTGCATTGGCAGCCAGTGCAGTTCCTCCCGTATAAAGCCAGATATATGCTCGAACTTTGGTATGCCTCCTATCAGCCGAGCAGCGGCATTTAGCACAGATTGCAGTTGACTTATGCGCGATAGGGCTAAGCCCGCATAGAGAGCATTGCCATAGTCGACTCTGGTGCATATGAAGGCATGCATCCGCGTCGTAGCGGACCATGAGAGAGGATATTAGAAGACTCGAGGATTTGGAAGTGTGGACATGAAGAAGAATGGAGAAAATCAGCTGGATGGAACATGAAAACGAATGAAGAAGAGATGGAAATAATTGGAGAAATAAATAGCCCTGAAACGCACAATAAGAAAGAGACAAAAGAAATGGATCGGGCACACGCTGAGAGGAGACTCACGACTAAGAACGGTCATTGAAGGAAAAATAGAAGGGAGGAAGACAAGAGGAAGACCAAGACAGATGATGCTGGATTGGATGATGACAGATGGATATGGAAAGCTCAAAGAAGAGGCCCAACAGTGAGTGGAATGGTGACTTCGAACAATTGAACCTGCCTCTTAGGCAAGCAGAGAACCAGAAGACGAAGATTCGAACTTTGTATTTCATGGCCCCCTATTCAAAGTACACCTGTTAATAGCCTTAAAAGCAACATTATGTCGTTAGTTAATATTAAATGCTGAAAACTCCGGCGTTGGAATAACGAGCAGAAAAGATAGAGGTAAAAAAAACAACGAAACACGCCTGACGATAAAATGGAAAGACATCACTGGTACATCGTTAAGCCGTTGAACTAAGATTTAATTAATTTCTGATCTCTGATTAAGTGCGTTTGAATTAACTGATTTTCCTGATAATTAGCTTATTGGTTTAAGATCTGCAGAGATCGGAGACCTCGAGCGATATGACAACTAATTGCAATTTTGAGGTAAATAATACGATGAGTCAGAGTTGACATCAACGGCCGAGGCTGCACAATACCGACGCTTTAGAACCTCCATTTAGACACCTTTAAAACGGTTTAACGTTAGGATATAAATATTTCTAACGTTACTCAATGGCTTAGAGTAAAGTGGAGAAATGGAGCTAGTGTCATTGTCAACGGCTCTGGCAGTCGCAAGATGTCGTTAAACACCGAAAAGTAATCCAGATATGCCGCTAATGCCCGTGATATGGCAAAACCAGTCCGAAGCCTGAAGAAAATAGGAGGGCGACATTAGTCGTCTCTGTTTTGACACGGCGTTGTTAAACAGTAGCTAGCCAGATTTAGAATACAGAAAAAAATGAAAATACAAATTAAATCTTAAGAGGCCAACAGCAAAAGTAGACATACGACGTCGTAAAACACTGCAGCAACAGTAATTTGATTTATTTATATAGCGCCTCTTCGAGAAAACTCATCAACGATGACCCCGACGTATGACAATACAAGACCACAAGCAGAGTAACAGACAGAATGGTCTTCAAACATCCCTTGACATAGAAAGAAAGAAGTTTATGTCGCAGATTACACGGAAGTCTGTTCCATTATGCTGGCGTCGACAAAATTGAGTTAAGTAAGATAATTATAGCCTTAAATTGCATGGTGCATCAGTTGAGAATCAAGTGTTTATCGATATCTTGTGGCTAACATGGCTTTTGACTTCGCTCTTACCTATCTTATTTCAAGAATGCTGTTTGAGCTAGGCTTATCGATTTAAGTATGAATTGGCAGTTTCCATTTATCGAACCAATGTCCTCCACACGACATCAATCTCTGGCACCACGTTGATACAAAGCAGCGCTCGTGAATAAGCTGGTGCCCTGCGCGTAGTGCTACAGTAGCGCTATAGAAATTTGAAGTCTATGATTACGATTGTGATCTACCATTCTTCAAAGCATAATGGTCGGGATACGGAATTGGATTAGTAATAAGTTATGTTGAAAGATAAACACAACTCTACTCGGAATGTGCATAAACTGAAGCTCAATTTAGACACCTTAAAATTGATTCTAACATCGGATATAATTACCGCCAATTGGGTTCAGTCGTTTGATTTAACTCCGCCACTGTTCGCTTTCTGACAGTGCCAGTCCCAAGCCTGGATAAAGGAGGAGGGCGACGCTAATGGTCTTTGTTACCACACAGCTAGTCGTTAAAAAGGAAACACACACACAGTCGTTTGATTGTTACGTCGTTATGGTGTAAACAAATTTCTAACAATATCAACGGCCTTTGATGCCATAAAATTAATTTAATTTAAATAATTTAAATAATAACTTCAACACTGTTCGTACTCTGGTAGAGCCAGACCAGCCTTGAGAAAGGTGGATACGCTAATGGTCTTTGTTATTACGCAGCGTCGTTAATAGTAACTTGCCAAACCAAATGAAAAACTGAATTTAGACACCCCAAATAAGACATTTCGTTTGTCAATATATTCAGTTGACTTTAAAAGTTTGTGAATTCTTCTTTTGCAAAATCATCGTAGGGGAGTAAGAGAACGGTGCCTAATGTCACCATTTCTCTTCAACATCTACATCCACCACTATCCATACTCTGGTAGTGCCAGTCCCAAATTGAAGAAAGAAGGAGGACGACGCTAATCATCTTTGTTGTGACACAGCGTCGTTAAACCGCTACTAACCAATTATCGAGAAACTTATCTGAGAGGCATATGAGAACATGAAGGAGGGAGTAAAATGCATGAGGCATGCTGATAAAGGCTCAAAGATTTGCAGACGACCAAAGCGATGATGGCGAATTGTCAGGAGGGAGCGCAGAGAGTGACGGATCGATTAAAGTGTATTTCGATGCTATGTGGGATTAAAAAGTATCAATAAGGAGGGAATAAATAATGTGGGAGACATGTTAATAAAGACGCAAAGATTCCGAAGAAACTACTGCACTAATATTAATTTTCACTGTCGAGTAGGTAGAACAATTCAGAAATTTTTGCTACGTGGAGAGTGTAGTCACATCAAAAGGAAAAAGCTACAATGAAATAAAAACGACATCTGCTGGTTATTCGAATTAAACCGTTCTGAGGAATAAGTCAATTGTTTCTTGTACAACTTAAATGCTTCCTAATCAGATTTAATGTAAATTTATTATATGGTCACAATCTACTGTACCAACTCAAAGATATTTAAATTTAGTAATAACAGTAGTATTTACTGTAGAACGTTGCTACTTGGAAACAAAGATGAATAGCGTCGCCCTCCTCCTTTGTCCAGGCTTGGGACTTGCACAACCGGAATACGGCATTGGCGGAATTTATTTAAGTGTAATTATAGTGGATGCATTATATGGAAGGAAAAACAGCAACTAGTCTGGATGCAAATAAAATCAAACTCAATAATATTTAGACACCTCAAAAAAGAACCCACCACCAGCTCTGCCTTTGATTGTGTTGACCATTCCATTCTCATTCAAGTGCTTGAATCTCAATTTGGCATCATGGCCTCTGCTCTTCTCTGGATTGCTAATTTCTTGACAAACCGATCACACTCTGTGCGACTTGGTTCTAACACTTCTAGGTACTTCAATATCCTCTTTGGTGTACCTCAAGGTTCTATACTTGGCCCCCTCTTGTTCATCCTCTATACATCTAACATTGTTCACATTGCCTTCAAACACGGCATCCTTATACACCTTTATGCTGACGACAAACAACTCTATATTAAACTTGCTGCCAAAGACTTTGATAATGCAATGTTTCGCTTAATAAATTGTTTCACTGAAATCCAATCATGGTGTGCATCCATGCGCCTTAAACTGAATGCCTCCAAGACATAACTTATCTGGTTTTACCGCAACCCGTTACCTAACTCACAATTATTCCAAACTGTACTCAATCTTAGCCCAGATTGCTCCATCAAACCAGCTGATGTTGTCCGAGACCTTGGTGTCCTCCTTGATAACTCGCTGTCTATGAAAACTCATATCTCCAATATAACCAAATCCTGTTTTTTTCCATCTCAGACGCATTCGGCAAGTCAAGAAAAGTCTTAATGAGAAATGTGTTCGTACCCTAGTACAGGTCCTTGTCATTTCTAGAATTGACTACTGCAACTCAGTCCTTTGTGGTCTTCCTGCATCTACCCTTCAACCTCTTACAGCTGTTCTTCATCACGCTGCTAAGCTTATCAAGAACCAAAATCCTCGGGATCATGTCACACCGACCCTCCGTGAACTACACTGGCTTCCCATACAAGCTCGCATCACAGAGGAAGAGACAGGCAAACAAACAAACAGACAGATAGGCAGACATAGATGGGTTTGGGAGAGACATTCGATCGGAAGAGTCTTCTAGTTCATGGAATGCCTGGGTGTGTGTTTTATATGTTTTCTTCTTCCGCAAAGTCCAAGATGTTCATGGAACGGATTCAGGTCCGCGGTTCCGAACAACTATCGCGCAGAAATCGACAGAAACACTACAAGGGAAAATATGATAACGATCTGAGCTAACTTCCTTCCTTCCTTCCTTCCTTCCTTCCTTTCTTCCTTCCTTCCTTCCATCCTTCCTTTCTTCCTTTCTTCCTTCCTTCCTTCCTTCCTTCCTTCCTTCCTTCCTTCCTTCCTTTCTTCCTTCTTCCTTCCTTCCTTTCTTTCTTCCTTTCATCCTTCCTTCCTTCTTTCTTCCTCCCTTCTTTCCTTCCTTCCTTCCTTCCTTCCTTCCTTCCTTCCTTCCTTCCTTCCTTCCTTCCTTCCTTCTTCCTCCCTCCTCTCTCCTTCCTTCCTTCATTCCTTCCTTCCTTCCTTCCTTCCTTCCTTCCTTTCTTTCCTTCCTTCCTTCCTTCCTTCCTTCCTTCCTTCCTTCCTTCCTTCCTTCCTTCCTTCCTTCCTTCCTTCCTTGATTCCTTCCTTCATGCATTCCTGTTATTCATGTAGACAAAACAAAGCATGCGATAGACAAAGCATAGCAGATTGTTTGTAGTATTATTGTCTTAGGATCTGCAGTCACTCAGGTATGATGGGTCTTATCTCAAATCACATTATTTACCTGGCTACCTCGATAACAAACGAAAAATATCGACGCTGCTTTTCGTTTCCCTAAAAGCGCCGAATGCACTCTCAGGGTCAAAATGTTTATGCTGAATCGATAAGGAGCATTGCTCGTACTCTGGTAGTGCCGGTCCCAAGTCAGGATAAAGGAGGAGGGCGACGCTAATCATCTTTGTTATGACACAGTGTCGTAAAACTAACTAACCAACCAACCTCAAGACCTGTATCTGGGATGCAGAGAAAGCGTGGTTCCATCATCTACTTGCTGCTGCATCCCCGCATCTTCTGTGGACGTAAATAGGATGAGATTGTGTAGATGTAGTTCAGCGTCTGTACCAGAGCCTCTGTTCCCTCCCATCCGCATCTTCTGTTAGAGGTGGTGATGCGATTGCCCAGATAGCGTTCGGCATCTGTTACAGTACGTGTATAGGATTGAATGATGGCCTGCTGCAGTGGATCGCGTTTAGCTAGTCTTATCTTTCTGTCCGACCGTTATACGTCCACAAACACCAAGGATTTCTTATCTATGGTAACTGTACGCAATCACTCTGTGTTCGTTACATTGGCCGCGGTAGATGGTGACACAAGCCCAGTGGAGCTAATCAATTATGAACATTAAGAGTTAATGCAGTTTGGGCGAGAAATAGGTGACGTTAAAGAAGCTCTGAGGCAACTGTAATTTCCGGTGTTTAACAACATCTTATCTCTGCCCGGGCCTTTGACGTTGCCCTCCTTTGTTCAAGCTCAAGACTGGCACTACCAGAGTGTATAAATCTTAATTCACCAATGACGGTAGAAAGTGTAGAAACTAAGTTGAAAAAAAGAAGAAAAGCAGAGGCAAAATCAACAGATAACAATTCCATCTGCGAACAGCGAGAGTTGGATCCTTATCAATAGGAATATTAACTCCAGTCTATTCTTAATGCAGCTGCTCGTCTTATAGACGACATTCCAAAGTTTGGCCATATCTCAGGCTATATTCGGGATACCCTTCACTGGCTCCCTATCCAACAGCGAGTACACTTCAAAATCCTTTCCCTCTTGCGTAACTGCCTTGTTGGGGTGGCCCCATCCTACCTGATTTCTTTCTGCACCTTTGTCTCCTCCTTACCTGCGAGGGCCTCTTTGCGATCTTCGACCCGTGGCCTTACGGTTGTCCCTCGCGTGCGCTCTGCTACGGCCCACTCTAGGTGCTTTGCCCGTGTTGGCCCATCAGCTTAGAACTCTCTTCCCCAGTCTCTTCGCCTTGAGTTACTAGCCATCTCACCTTCCCCGTTCCGTAGACGCCTTAAGACTTTCCTGTACCATGACGCAGGCACTGAAGCAGGTCGAGAGCGCTGCTGATTTCTGAGCGGCGCTATATAAATTTTCGATTACAATTACAATAACGCAAATGTCATGAATGAAATTTAAATAAAATTTAATTAATCTATTTAATAATGATGTAAATTGCAAAAGAATGTTGATACATATAATTATTCTCCAGTATTATAACTAACATCGCCAACAGCCTAAAATCTTTTTATTTTTTTCAAATTTCCTATATCGACCCATTTAATAACTAACTGTCAGAGCTGAGACAATTTATCCTATCTGTTACCTCTTACAAGTTGCGACCTGTCAGCTTGATGTCGAGAATAAACGAAATTGATTGATTGATTGATTGATTGTGTTACTACTGGAATAATCAATAATATAAACGAAGCAATCAGTTAGTCAATTAATAAATCAAATATTTAGTTGATCTTAAAGATATGAAATTAAAAAATTCGTAACTTTCAAATATTAGAACACCTTTTTCTGCCACATACTTTCACAAATAAATACTTGAATCAGCCTTTTCCAAGATGCCTTTCTGAGAAACGGTATTGAGCCCGTTCGTGAAACTATTGGATCCTTATCAATAGGAATATTAATTTCAATATGAAAATGAATATGAATATGCAACCCATGACCCACTGAAGGCCTCATACTTGTTTCAGAAGATTTCGAAGGCTCTTCTATGGCGGATCTTCGTCTGCCTATACGGGACCTTGCCGCCAGTGTAGTAATGTGCAATTGTATTGTATTGTATTGTATTTGAACACTTGTTATAGCGCCCCTACCAGATTTCCCATTCAGAGGCGCTCCCGACTCCTGCGCAGAATCGGAGTTTCACGCCGAAGCGCATGAGCAATTGCGAGTGAAGGACTTGCCCAGGGTCCCTACGCGGCGACTTTGAGGTGGATTCGAACCCGCAACCCTCCAACTGCAAGGCACCGAACATACCCCCAAACCACCGCGCCCCAGTATATTGTGTTGTGTTGTGTGTTGTAATGTACTCCACGTTTATATTGCGACCGAGCCACCCGCAGTAAAGATCCGAGAAATTATTCTCTGATAAACCGACCCGACCGGGAAGCGAACCCGGGGCGCCGGCGTGTATACTACTACTACTACTACTGCTGCTGCTGCTGCTGCTGCTGCTGCTGCTGCTGCTGCTGCTGCTGCTGCTGCTGCTGCTGCTGCTGCTGCTGCTGCTGCTGCTGCTGCTGCTGCTGCTGCTGCTGCTGCTGCTGCTGCTGCTACTACTACTACTACTACTACTACTACTACTACTACTACTCCTACTACTACTACTACTACTACTACTACTACTACTACTACTACTACTACTACTACTACTACTACTACTACTACTATTCCTTTATTTCACAAACTCGTTGACACAAACGCAACAAGATTACAAAATCAACAGTTTAGATATCGATTAGACAAAAATAATAGTCAAATAGATAAGAGGGTTAGGAATGTATTAATGACTAAGACCTATTGCTAAAATATTATTATTTAGCCTAATACACCACAAAGTACTCTAGGTATAAATTTTCGATCATCATGTATAATCCAGCGATTGCAGTACGTAAACACATGATATATATATATATATATATATATATATATATAATATTCTTTATTGAAACAATCCGGTTGACAAACGGCAACCGGTTACAGTGTACAGTTATGCAATTTGAAACAATTCACAAGAACACAAATGACCGAAGACATAAATCTTAACTACCAGCAGAACAGACAGCCTGCAATACACGGCGCTAATAGCAGCCTACAAAGCATGTCCGCCTATGGCTCTCGATCTCGATACCTCTCGCTGTCTATGCCAGTGTGTTATTCAATGCGCTATCGGGCATGAATAAAATGTAAATAAATTAATGCATTAAATAATTGCGTAAATTATAATACAATTTTTTTAAATTATGTAATTTTGTAATTTTGTAACTTGTTACTATCATAATAATCACTAATATAAACGAAGCAATCAGGTGGTCAATAAATAAATCAAATGATTAGTTGATCCTGAATATATGACATAATAGATTTGGAACTTTTCAAACATTAGGACACCTTTTACTGCCGTATTCATGCAAAAATAAATACCTAAATCAGCCTATCCGAAGGTGCTTAAGAGGTTATTGAGTTCATGTTGTTATGTTGAAGAGATACCCCAGTACTTTACCGATCGCTGAATCTGAATGACGGTTATTATAATCAATGTTAGCATCTTTTTAACCATTTCGTTACTGGACCCGTCGCGCCGACGGGTTACCAAACCCATCTGCTGTACTGCATCCGTCGCCGCGACGGGGATACAACCTGTAGCTTATAGTCAGGCCCAGTATGCTGCGTGGGTGATATAACCGTATATTACGATGGTCTGAACATTATTCTCTTGTAAAATATTTGTCAATGGAAATTTTTCACGTAGACCACATTTGCAAGCGTCGATTGTTCAAGGTAAAAATGGCGAAAGACGTATGACTGGTGAAGACGTTTTGAAGGAAATTTTTAACGATAAAGACAGTGATGAAGACGATTTAGAGTTAGATTTAGGTGTAGATGAGTTAGAAGTTATAGACGGCGATGAATGTAGTTCTGAACAATCCGACGTTGACGCTGAAATTGACGATGAACAGCCTCCAGTAAACGTTAACGTCTTGTTGCTTATTTCGTTTTTCTTGGTAATCACACACATACAGACATACGGACATACGTACCATAGGAAAAACTCATTGAAAAATGTAAAAAAAACAATAATTCCAACTTAGTTTAACTGAATAGCTAAAATAATGTAATTTTCACTATTTTCACATAATCTCATATTTTCCCTAGAATTCCCCCGTACGGCGCCTGGGAACGTGCGCAGTAACGAAAGGGTTAAAGGTGTCTAAAGTGTATAAATAATATTATTATTGAGCTGGCTCTTATGTGCATCCAGGCTAGAGTTGTGTTAATTCTTCAACATAAGGACTCCACTATTACACTTAAATAAACACAGCCAATGCCGTACTTCGGCGGTAGTGCCAGTCCCAAGCCTGGGCGAAGGAGGAGGGCAACGCTTATCATTGTTACGACGCAGCATCGTTATACAGTTAACACAATTTAACTGAAATATCTATGAATTGGTAGATTGTGACCGTTTAATATTATTGACATTAAAGCTAATTAGGAAACATTTAAGTTGTACAAGAAACAGTGAACGTATTCTTCAGAACTATTTAATTCGAGTCACCATGATAATTATGTCGTTTTTTTCATTGTGGCATATTGCATCTTATTTAACCAAACTCTCCACGTAGCAAAAACTTCAGACTTGTGCCATCTCCTCGCCATTAATAATTAGCCTTTTATTAGTACCGTTGTTTCTTCATACCCATGGTCTTGTTGATATTAATTTTTTATCCAACATTCTATCGAAATTAAATTTAGACTATACATAACTCTTTGCAAGATCACCGACAGAAATTCCGGACCATAGGCAGAGCATTGACGGGACTCTACACAATCTTTAGGCTTTATGATGATTTTTTAAACGAAAGAAATTGAAAAAATGTGCGACTACCGATTTTTGCCTTTTCAAACGTATTAGGTTTTTTTCTGCTCCCGACTTGTGTTTATAATCCACGGTTACAAAAGAAATTCATAATGGTATAATTAAAATCGTACATCGCATAACTTAGCAGAAGAAAGTTCCTAGAAGGAAGTGAGTGTTCTATAGAAAAAAGAAAAGTAAAGTCATATTCAGATGCTTGAAGTAACTTTAAACTGATTGTAGATAAGTGTCAGTAATATATTATTATATTTAAAAAGGCATGAATCATAAACTTTCTATAAGTGATTATAATATTTTTCCTAAGTTCATTGTGGGCGCAGCACGGTCCCATAAAAGTCGCCAGTTCCCTGGGCATTTGCCCCTGTCCCTCTCGGCGAGTCTGGCTCTCTGCAGTCCCCGATGACAATTCGACATCATCGTTTGGTCGTCTGGAAATCGTTGAGCCTTAATCAGCATTGAATCCATGGTATTTATTCCTACAATCATGTTCTCATAATTATTATGCCTCTCGGATTAATTTTGGTTAATAGCAGTTTAGCGACGCTGTGTCATAATTATAGAGATGATGGCACACCCACTCACAAAGTGTTAAAGTCGTCGGAATATATTGGCAAAGGGATTTCTTATTGAGGGTGTCTAAATTCAACTCTTCATTTGGTTGGTCACTTACTATTAAACGATCGCTGCCGAAATGCAATTAAAATTAGCGTATACCCCTTTCTCCAGTCTGGTCTGGCATTACCAGAGAACGAACAGTGGTGAAGTTATTATTTTCATTAATTAAAATTTATTAATTCAATGACATTTTTACTTCACCGAAGGCCGTTTATATCGTTAGAAAATTAATTATTTATTTACACGTTCTACAGGCGACCCGCGACTTATAGACGATCAAACGACTGAACCAGATTGACGTTATTTATATATTCAATCTAAGTGTCTATTTTAGGGTGTCTAAATTGAACTTTTATTTTTTTACATCCTGTGTAGAGTTGCGTTTATCTTTGAACAGAACTTATAATCTATTCTCACGGTTATGTTTTTAAGAATGGAATCGTTATCGTAAAATCCCAATTCTATAGCGCTACTGTAAAACTAACCGCCGGGCACCAGCTTTAGGGTAGGGGCCGTGGCACATTGGATAACATCTGGCACAGAGACCGAGAGGTACCGAGTTCGAGCCCTCGTTGGGCGGATATGCTTTGTAGGCTGCTATTAGCGCCGTTGTATTGCAAGATGTATGTTCTGTTAGTAGTTAAACTTTAAATTGCATAACATGTAAATGTACAGCGCAGTGCGTTTGTCAGGCGCTTATTAGAGAAAAGATATTACTATTATTATTATTATTAGCTTATTCACGAGCGCTGATCCGTAACATTTTTGTGCCCAGATAATTATCGACGTCCAGTGGAGGACCGAGATGGTTGCCATAGAGAAGAGAGAGAGAGAGAGAGAGATGAGGAGGCAGAGTGGCTGCTAAGACGGGTTTTGTTGATGAGGAGTACGATTGGAAGAAGGAGAGTTGGATGGATTAGAATTCTTGAGAGTCCAACTTGGAGTGGGAACCCTATCGGGGGATAAACAGAGGAGCCTGAGGCAGATGACGGTGGGTGAGTGGCGGCATTGACGGAGTAACGCCCCACCCCACCCCGAAAGCATTGCAATAGTTTTGTTTTAATCATTACTTTTTCACAATGATCCATTTTGTCTAGCATCTCCTTCAATAGAAGTGCTTCAGTAATTCATTAATGATTAATTAATTAAAACTATAAATACACCAGAACATGCTTTCAGATCGAAATGGTTGATAGAACCGTTGATTGCATAGTTACCGCTTAACGACGCCCTCCTCCTATCTCCTGGATTGGTACTAGCACTACCATTGTACGGACAGTTTGATTTGATTGCAAATAAATTTTCACTAATAAATCATTGCAGCACCGCAACAAGAAAAGACTAAGAAAGTCATCAGTTCGTAGCCTATAAAAAAGGAATGAAACGTTAAATTTAGACACCTTTAAAACGCTATCAATATGAGGTTTATGTTCATCAATCGTGTTTCGTCTTGACTTGCGGTAATAGAATACGTATTTTTCCTATGGACGTCAACGGCATTTAATGCAAAAAGGTGTTTTAAAATTTAAACAATCAATATTAATTTCACCTGGAAATTATTTAAGTGCACTTCCAGAAAAGATTAATAATGGGCAATGTCTGCGCTAGCTCTCGTTCGGATAATCATTAAGAAAATAAATTCATCAGGCGGTAGCTATCCAAACAATGCAGGGAAGACTAGAGGAGTCCCAGTGGCAAGCCCACGCACACACGTGGAGCCAACAAAACGGATTCCCATCCATAGCTAACGTATAGCATCAAGTTCCTAGTCTACATGAACTAAGCAGCGACGATAGTTTTGGAGCGTCGTCACACGGTAGCATCCGCGGCACACGTTAATGCCACCGCCCAACAGTCCCGCATTAGTTGTAGATGATCGCAAGTCCGGCCATTCATCGTTCCGCCGGGTGAACGTAGAACAGATATTCGTCGTTTGACTGTTGGTGAATCGAAGCTCCACCGGTGACTATCGGTCGATATCACTCCAAAGAGCCACGCTGATCCTACTCCGCAAAGACGAAAACTCCAGACAACAGATGGCGTACGTGGTCCATAGATCGCACACTCTACGAGGAAGGCAACATAGATCAGAAAGTAATAATCATTTAAGTCAGGGCGTTAATTTTACCCCACGAAGTCATGGCGAACATTCCCATATTCCGTGTCCGCCAATTTCGCTATTCTCTCTCTCCTTCCTTAAATTTTAAAATAAACTTGCTATGATGCTGTCAACTACAACAAGACGGACGACGTCAAAAATTTATACAACACAAAGCAATGAGTAAGGAAGTTGACGTGATGACATTTTATCAAAGTTTCAATTTTTAAATTTGCAGGAATACACCGACGTTATTTGTCGTTGTTCGAACTTGCCTTAAACCAAGACAACGCAAAAACTGTCACCTCCGTTTTAAAAAGTGTTGGAGACCAGACTTAACCCGTTGGAGGTGAGGTGGGGTATGACACACCCCAAAGCTATTCTACGCTGCGTTTTTTACGAAAAAAGGGGACCCAGCTTAAATTATTTTTGTCTACCTTAGTGACTGTGAAATACGGACACTTTAGGACAATTTCAGGTTTTTTGAAGGTATATTTTATTTATTTTGGTTTTTTTATCGAGGAAAATAATACTTTTTCGTATAAATGTTGATTTTAATGAAGTAGAAAAACTAATGGCTTAGTGGAGAAAAAAATTGGCGATAACATAAGATATTGCATATATAAAATATAAGATATGTAGTTTTGCATTGATGCAAAATTGATCAATTATTACGGGTATTATTTTCTAGTTCGCAAACGTTACATGTTTCAATGGCCACGAAGATGCCATTGCAGAGGACCGCCTTGATTTTGAGCGCCACGGCGCTGGTCATTTCAATAATGACTGAAACCAGTTATTTGTTCTCGATAATCATCAGTTTAGCTGACAATTGGTTACAAAACTATAGTTTAGCTCACAATTAATGTTATATAGTTGATATTGCGACTTCCAAGTAAAATATGTATTGGGGTATGTCAGACCCCACCTCACCTGAAACGTTCCAATGCTTCACCTCACCTCCAAATACAAAGTAAAGTCTCTGCGATTAAGTCTGGTGTTTGCATACATGTACGTAGGATGTTACCTGATAATAGCGATTCGTTGAAAGTAGTAATTCCTGACCGCTTGGTCGATTGAAACTAAAGGCGTTGTTAATGGACATTTGAATATTTTCTAGGAAACTGTTTATGACCAGCTGATTATATTATAACCATTATAATGTGCAGTCAGAGAATGAAATATAGCATGAAATGTTCGAGCATAATATGTTCAACAGTTACCGTCACATATAATGAAAAATGCCCTCTCATCACACACCTGTAAAACAGTCTCCACGAAGCTATTTATATTTCCCATCTGCCTACAATGTTAGTTTTTTTTTAAAGATATAAGAGCTGTAATATGCCAAAACTAATCTTTGCCGGCGGCAACGGCCAATGTTGTCATAAGCTGCCGTTAAACTGGGAAAACAACCAACTTAACTCCGCCACTGTTCGCTTTCTGACAGTGCCAGTCCCAAGCCTGGGTAAAGGAGGAGGGCGACGCTAATGGTCTTTGTTACCACACAGCTAGTCGTTAAACAGAAAACCACCACCAGTTAAACTAACTCCGCCACTGTTCGCTTTCTGACAGTGCCAGTCCCAAGCCTGGATACAGGAGGAGGGGCGACGCTAATGGTCTTTGTTACCACACAGCTAGTCGTTAAACAGAAAAACCACCACCGCCAGTTTAACTCCGCCACTGTTCGCTTTCTGACAGTGCCAGTCTCAAGCCTGAATAAAGGAGGAGGGCGACGCTTATGGTCTTTGTTACCACACAGCTAGTCGACAGAAAAACCAGTTTCAGATTACAACGCGTCCGGTTTCAACTTAATGTAAAAAAGAGCTGTAATATGCCAAAAATAATCTTTGTCGGCGGAAACGCCCTGTTTTGTCATAAGCTGCCGTTAGACTGTGAATCCATCCGGTTTCAACTACTACTCTAATTCTTTTTTTTAACAGTTCAGAGTAGATCTGATAGGTAAGAAAACTAGAAATAAGGCAACGGTTGGTAATAGTTGAAACATGCGAGCCTTAAATTGAAAGACCTCAAAACACTAAAAAAACTGACAAACAGCATAGAACTAAAAACTATGAGAGTGTTGAAATGTCTTTTTACCCTTACAGGGATATGAACCTCGTCCTCAGTATTGCCAAGATATTTTTTTAAGTTGGAACATGCAACCTATCATAAGCTCTTTCAAAGTCAACCTATGCTCACATTAATACTCGATTCTTCTCTATTAAAACTACTGGCACTGTAATATGGAATAGTATCCCTCTGGCTATTCGTTTTTAACCTAATATTTTGATTTAAAAAGCTACGCTCTCTCTTAGTTAATGGAATTAATTGACTTAAATTAGGTGATTTAGTCCGTAAGGTAATTTTAGTTAAGATTGTTTCCTTCTTTGTTAATGTTCATTTTCAAGATCGTCTTACGGCTGCCTTGTCTTCCGTTTTAAACAACCTTTCTTTATAATATTATTACAATTCATCAGGATATAATTATGAGCGAATGATTGAACCTGATTGACGAGCATCGATATAAGAGAAACAGGAAACCTTTCACTACCACGTAATTGGAATTCTGTGCAGAATTATACATTTCTCTAGTTTGGTAATTTCTAAAGCTAGCCACACGCACTCTAAATTATAGAATTAAAAACGATCAAATAAAATACCTTTAAAACGCTTTCAATTTGCTGTATATGCTCATGACTCGCTATTCGCTTTCAGTCTAGGGAAAAATTAAATTTTCCTAACTTTGTCAACAGCCTTTGATGCCAAAAGATTATGGTTAAAGAATTGAATGTAATTTCATTTGTCGAGATGATCCGGTGATGTTACTGTTTACTATCCCTTCGGGCTATTAGTATATCTCTGGATATGTAATTTCGAGGTGCATTCACATAATTTACAACTAAATATACCATTTTGTTCAGAAATGAATGCTGAATCAACTGCTGTATTACTTGATATGATAATGTGAAACCAAACACGAAATCCGAGGGGTGGTAACCAACACCTCCCCACCCCACCCACCCCACCCCAACCATTGGTAGCCGATGTCACAAAAAACCTTGGTAGCCTGCTGAAGGTGAAGTAATGTAAAACAATTACAGTATATAGCAGTTTGAGAGATGAGGCTGGTAATAACCATTTTAATTTAGATATTATATCAATAACTTTGGATACCTTATTAGTAGCATGCTCAATATGCATGTGCCAGGAAAGATTGTCATTAATAATGACACTCAGATGCTTTGCGTTAGTTGCACGACAAAATTCAGTGTCGGTTAATATAATAGGCGACAAGTCTTATTAAAGGTGTCTAATTCTAAGTTCATATTTCATGCACTGTCGTTTACACTAATCCTTTATTCACTTTATTTAGTTCCTTCCAATGTTTAACGTAGTCATTTGGCAACAAAGGCCGTTGACAACAAATAATAGAACGTGCTTTAAATGTGTCTCTAAGTACTTTGATTAGTAAGTACATTGTAACGCGTCCTTTGAGCAAGATTCTAATTTATTAAGGCGAGTTATAAATGCAAGTTGTATTGTATTGTGTCTAATTTTTCTTTTGTTTCTCATATAACAGTGTCCATTTTCAACAACGTCTTGCAGCTGATTGCTCCTGCGTTTAAAATAACCATGCCTAACATCACAGTCCATCAGGATATTTGAGCGAATGATTGAACCCGATTGACGAGCATCGATCTAAGAGATACAGGAAACGTTTTGCTACTATGTAATTGGAATTATACTGTATAGAATAGAATTACATAGCGCTCGATTGGGAATTTTTCAAACTAACCAATTGCACGTCAAATTATTGAGTGAAAAACTTTAAAATTAGACACCTTTAAAATGCTTTCAATTTAATGTACATGTTCCCAATCGGATTTTTCTTCAGTTAATTGAGAGTTGTAACATGCCAAAAGTAATCTTTGTCGGCGACGACGGCCTATGTTGTCATAAGCTACCCTTAAACTGTGGATCCAATTCCTTCTTCAGTTATCCTGAAATAGCCTTCCCTATCGCAGTAAACGGCATTTGATGTCAAATGATATCGTTACAAGGAGATCATCCTTGAAGAATTGAAGAATTGATTAAAAAAGAATTGATTGCAATTTAACTTAGAAATTAATATAGCGCCACTCCTAGAGAAGACTAAAAGTAGACGATGTCTGAAGTAGCTTACATATTAATTTTAATTAAGAAAATACATTCATCAAACAATGCATAGAAAACTGAAGGAGTCACCAGCGGCAGTCCCACGCACACACGCGATTCAACGGATTCCCATATATAGCTGACAGAAAGCATCAAGTTCAAAGTATACAATAATTGTAGAGCGTCCGAGGAACACTGTTTAAATGTGTGAAAACAATGCTTATTTGAAATGGCACTATATACATTGTTTAACGACATGAGATTCATCGAAAATTACAAATTAAACACTATTTTAACGCAAGTATGGTTATTATAATATGATAGGCTGTGTTATTACAGGTGTGTAATTTTTGTTTTTTGTTTTAGATATTAGCACCCATGTTCAACAACATCTTGTGCAAGAAACATTTAACTAGTATGTAATTGGAACTCTGCGTAGAATAGCTTTTTATAGCGCTCGGTTGGTAATTTCTCCAACTAGCCACACGCACACGGACACAATGGCATGTCGTCAAACACTACATAATAGGCAATGTTGAGCACAATTCTATTTGATATCAGAAACTGAATGCCAACCATGATGATGATGAAGATGAAGAAGAAGAAGAAGGCGCAGCACAGTGAAAACAGAGAAATTATAGCGTCCGAGGAACACTGTTTAAGTGTGCGAAAACAATGCTTATTTTACATGGCACTGATATACATAGTTTAACAACTTAAGATTTATCGGAAAATAAATTAAACAATATTTTAACGCAAGTATGGATATTATCATATGAGAGGCCGCGTTATTAAAGGTGTGTAATTTTGGTGTTTTATTTTAGGTATTAGAATCCATGCTCAACAGCATCTTGTGTTTTCTGTTCGTCCGTTTACGTCAGCCTTACATTACAAGTCATCGGGATATACTGTACATGTATATCTGACTAAATGAACGATTGACGAGCTTCGATCCAAAAAGCAAGAAACATTTTATTAGTATATAATTTGAACTCTGCGTAGAATAGATTTTTATAGCGCTCGGTTGATAATTTCTCCAACTAGCCACACGCACACGGACACATGTAAAAAAACATTACATTATAGAGTGAAAACGTTTCATTTAGACACCTTTTAGACGCTTTCAATTTAATCTGTTCCGCAATGAGATCATAAAATGTAAAACGTTCAATTCAATCAATCAATCAATGAATACTTTATTGTTCACCAAACAATTCACAATCAGCAATTAGACAGGCAAGACAATCCAGTAAACAGTGGGATGACCCAAAGGAACAACAGGTTCCGCTAACAGGGTCGCCCTATTACTAGCAGGCATTACTCAGACATGCTTTGCAATTGGTTTACAATTGGTCGTATTTAGACACCTCTAAGATGCTTCCCATTTAGGTATATGTTCCTTCTTCGTGAATTCTGAATAACATTACAAGAAAATGAACGGAAAAACATCAACAACTTTAAAGACGTCAACAGCCTTTGTAGCTATAGGATGTCGTTAAACATTGGATTAATAATAATCTGAATAAGAGAGTTGTAATATGCCACAACTAATCTTTGTCGGCGGAAACGGCCAATGTTGTCATAAGCTGCCGTTAAACTGTGGACACACACTCTGAATATTCAACAACTGGTCGTGATCTATGACTATTGACTAATTCAATTTCATTCACCCTGTAACAGCGATATTACGACAGTGCTTTTCCTATCGACGTCAACAGTATTTCATGCTAAAACACATGGTTAAACAATTGATCGTGATTTTACTTAGACGTTAAAATAGCGCGACAACTAGAAAAGACGAATACGAGATATGTCTGCACAAGTTTGCATGCTAGTTTTCATTAGGAAATAAAGTCATCAGTAAGCCAAACAATGAATAGAAAACTTACGGGGTCACCGGTGGTGAGTCCACGCATACACGTGGATCCAGCAAACGGATTTCCATCCATAGTTAACAGATAGCATCAGATTCAAACTCTAAATGGATGAAGCAGCGTCGATAGTGTTGGAGCGACGACAAGCGGTAGCGTCCGCAGTACACGTTAACGCCACCGACCATCAGTTCCTCAGTGATGGTAAATGACGCGCGTCTGGCTATTCCTAGAGACGCCGGGTGCAATAGGACAGATAATTCGTCTCCTGCCTGTCAGTAAGTTGAGGCTCCAGCAGTGACTAAATCGGTCGAGGTCACTACAACGACCCAACATACTTTATAAAATACCTTTAGAAAAGATTTTTGAAAATACCAAATGAAATAGCATTTTCTGTTCTGCAAATAGAAATCTATTTTCGAACTACCGTACTATTGTGCCTATCACTGGGCATAGTGAACTATCTCTGTAACAGTCTGGTCGAATGGAAACTAAAGGTACGGTACTGCTAATGAACATTAATTTTTTATATGAGACCGTTTATGACCAAATGAATATATAAAACCATGTAAATCAGAAGATGAAAATGTTATGTAATTTGTTCGAGCACAAGAACAAATGTAATTGAAACACGTACTGGAAATGCTCTAACAACACAATTTTAAATAAACGAATAATATACATTTAATACACACTTAATATGATATTTTCAACTGCAACAAGACTAGCGACGTCACCAATGATAATATTGGTCGGACGAAAAAAATAATTAAGTAAGCTAACGTGAATACATCTATCATCACTGCGGTAGTTAAATCTGCAGGAATACTCAGCCGTTAACTGTCGTTTCCTGAACTTGCTCTTAAACAACGCAAAACTATTTCAGCACGGGTTAAAAAGTGCTGTTGACTATCACCTGGGACTGTAATAATAGTCCCTGCTATCACCACCGCTTCACAAAGTGCTCATGAGCGGACTCCACCGTCACAATACAAACTTAAGCTTGTGCGATTAAGTATAATGTGTTGGCATTGGTAGGAATTTACGAAATATCGGAATAATAAATACCTTGTTGGCATAATCAGTGATGAGCAAAATACTTTCAAAAGTCTTTTGAAAATACAAAATGAAATCGAATGTTCTATTCTGAATTTAGAAACCTATTATAATACTATTATTGTTAGGTTACCAAGAACAATCCTTTCCAGCAGTCTCTGAACTTGCCAATATAGCTCCTTTTCACCATATTACACAACCCCGTGCATGTACTTACCAACTCCTGCCTCCACTGCGACCTCTCTCCTCTCATCAATTAAGACCTATAGGTGCTTGCAGGTAAAGCGAACCATAATGTAAAGCGAACCAAATTTCATTACCAGGAACTCTAGCACAACCTAGTAGTCAAAATCTGTCTATGGATGTTCTCGCTCATTGGTCATATATCTATGCATAAAAGAAACACAACATCGGGCCGTGTTGACACGAAATCTGAAATAGGTGTGCCGCTTACTTTCGTCGTGTCGAGTATTTTGACGTTTGTTCGTAAACTTTACCATTTTCCGCTTGTTTGAAATTTGTTTACGGTACCTGCAGTTATATTTCTGTTCTTAAAACTAGTGTCGATAATGCAAGTGAGGCCGATGTATAGTTTATAAAAACATAAATTCCAAGTCCATGTGAGCGATAATATGCAACATGGCTGTGAAAACACGGTGTGGTTCGCTTAACGTTAGCTGTTAGATAAACCGAACTGGCTGTATTCTGGTAAAGCGAACCATGGTTCACTTTAGCTTATATGGCCTCTTTCATTTAGTAACAGTACTGGTAATTTCCAGACTTCTAAAGCGCCACTCGAAGGCCAAGCGCAGGGCATCAGCTTATTCACGAGCGCTGCATCTAGTCAGAGGGGTTGTCCAAAAGAGTAGTCCGAGGGAGGTCCGAATCAGGTTGCCATAATAATAATAATTATAGATATTCGTTTTATTTTCTGACAGGTTGACAGACCACAACCAGTTACAATAGAAATATGTTAAATAATGAAATCAAAAACAAACAAAAATCAGACAGGTGTGCAGTCAGGTGAGATCAGAGGGGGCTAGTAGCCTATTAGTAAATTGTTGCTGTGTTGTGTAAATACAGATGGCAAGAGTGAAATTAGGTGATGGTCGTATCGTCAACTCTGATACCGTAAGCCCAGTGTCTTCTGAGACAGCTCACCCAAGGAAATCCAGTCGTTGTGCAGCATCTGCTGGTCTGTCATCAAGATCGGGTCACAAATCATTAATCAGGTCATGTTCGAAAGGCCTATCATCCAGAAGAAGAACTAGACATATGAATACTGTACCACCAGAAGGCTCTCCATCGACTACAACCACTCATATGATTGATGATCGGCAATCACGTAGGCTTCATGAACGACGACGTGGTGCCAGTAACAAGGGACAACAGCTTTTTTTTAATAAGTGGCAGAAAGCCAATATGGTTGGTGCACTCAGTGAGTGGGGGGAAGAGTAATCAGCAGCAGCATTCCCTGAGAGAGATTAGTCGTGTTTGGGGAATTCCCTATGCTACTTTTCGCAGACGAGTCATGAGCATTCCGGACGCCATGTTGCCACCCATGCCTACAAGTGACTGGTGACCAAACTCAGCACCAGTCATTGTTACAACTGCTGTGACTGCAGACAATCAACTGTCAAGTTCGGTGGATTCCTCACCAAACTTATATAGGCTACACCTTCCATTCCGGATGCCATGTTGCCACCCATGCCTACAAGTGACCAGTCATCATCACTGCCACTGTCTGCACAGCTGACAGATCCGACTAGGCCTAAGCTATGCTTAGTTGTTCCAGCACTGGTGGTGATGGCCACCAGTTCTGGAACAACTGGTGGTGATGGCTGGTCACTCACAGGTAGGCCTACAATTAACAACTCAGTTGGAATACTAGTAGGCCTAACAATTGAATGCTGGATTGCTGTAGAATCCACAGCACTGCATAGGCCTATTAGATCATTTGCAGTTGCAGCAGTTTTAACAATGACTGGTGCTGAGTTTGGTGACTAGTATTCCAACTGAGTTGTTATTTGTAGTCCTACCTGTGAGTGACCAGCCATCATCACCAGTTGTTCCAGAACCGACTAGGCCTAAGCATAGCTTTATCTGTCAGCTGTGCAGACAGTAGCTGACTGTAGGGCCCTATAGCTTCCTATGACAACAATGGCATGCAAACGATTGTGGCATAATTATTATCTTAGGCATAGCCTAAATATTGGACTGTTCGATTATTAGCCTCAAGTTTTATGTTTAATTATATACACTGGAATTTGATATTTTGTTGGTAGCCTAAATGTGATGGGGTAATAGCCCTAGGCCTACTTTTATCCAAGTGTTGTTTCCTTTGTAACCTATTTTGTCTGAAAGCCTAACGCACTTAGATGTGTGGTTCGGTTTAACAAAAGCACTTAATGTGTGGTTCGGTTTACCACAAAAGTGGTTCGCTTTTCCTTCAATGGTGATTCGCTTAACCTGAGTCATCACAATAGCAGCAGGTTCTATTACTTGGGCTGATTCGGTTTACATGACAGTAGTTCACTTTATATATCAGGTGCTTAGATAGCTGATGAAGCTCTCTTTCAGTAGGCATAGGTCATTGACCACAGTTGTACAAAATTAGCTCTGAACTGCACTGTAAACTGAACTGGTTCGCTTTACCTGCAAGCACCCCTAGCACACAACCATACTCTCCCACCCAAAGACAACTCTCAATTTATTCTCTGATCCTTATATAAAAATATTAACTATTTTATTTTTAGATTTTCTTATTAACTTTTATTATCCATTATCTCTCATGTTAGCATTTCTGCGTTTTTGTCAGATTGTCTTTCTCAATAACACGAATATTCAATATCACTGGGCACGATGAACTGTCCTACTGACTGTTTGGTCGAGTGCTTATGACCAGCTGATGATTATAATACCATTAAATCTGCAGTCTGAGAATAAAAGTGCAAAAATAAATGTTCGAGCATATTATGATCACAGTTACCGTTGCATACAATGAAAAATGCGTTCATTACACACCTTTAAAACCCTTTCCACAACTTTATTTATACTTCCAAGCTGCCTGGAATTATACTTTCTTTGATCCCATACGTCTCATTGGCATCTCGCATAGCAACATTTGCCGTCAACGGCCGCTGTTGACGCCACAAAATATATTTAAACAGCAGAATTGGAAAACGAAATTGAATTTGAACACCTTTAATTAAGTGCATCTTTCTACTATAATTATGTTTAAAAATAGTGTCAGCCTACGCTATAATTATGTATAAAGGAGGAGGGCGATGCTAATCGTCTATTATAGGTCTTCATCTCTTTTCTCTTACCTTCCATTCTTCCCCCAATGGAGTCTTCTCTCAGTATGTCACCAATCCACTTCCTCTGTTTCACTATTACACTGTTGCCATTGGAGATCTTCCCGCTCCCAACTTTTATAGAACCCTTTCGTTTGTTTTATGCTCTGCCCAACAGCCAGACTTCTGGCTGATCTACCGAAATATTCACACATATCTGACTACATGCGACGTGAGCTCCACTGGCTTCCAGTTGCTGATCGTGTGAAATTCAAAATTGCTACGCGGGTTTGGAAGGCTACGACTGACACTCCTCCGGACTACATTGCTGAACTGTGCCTTCCAGTTAGCACTCAAACTGGTCGGAGGGCTCTCCGGTCTGCCTCGCGAAATGACTTGATGATACCTTCGTTTCGAATCACCACCTGTGCTCGTCGGGACTTCTCGATTGCGGCGCCACGGATCTGGAACGCTCTTCCGCCATCTGTGAGTGCTGCTCGCGGCTATATGGTTTTCTCTCGACTCGTAAAATCGCTCTTTTTCTGCTGTTTGAAATCCACGTGTTGAGCGCTTCTGACACACACTTTAAGTGGCGCTTTATAAATGTCTTGTTACATAACATTGCTACATTACATTGCATTCATGTTCTCATATGCCTCTCGGATAAGTTCTTTGATGTATGGTAAGTAGCAATTAAGTAACTCTGTGTCATAACAGATATGATGATTAATTTTGTACTGATGAAGCACACACAAACTGTTGAGGCCAACCGAATATATTGGCAAAGAAATGTCTTATTAGGGGTGTCTAAATTAAATTTTTCATTTTTCGTCACTGACTATTAAAATTTTAACGACGATGCGTAATAACAAAGATCATTTGCATATCCATGTTTTTTTAGTCTGGTCATGCACTGACAGAGTACGAACAGTGGTGAAATTGCTATTTTAGTTGATTAAATGTAATTAAATCAGTGACAATTTATGGAACACAATGTCGTTGATATTATTTCGAAGTTCTTTTGTTCACACTTTCTACAAGAGTCAAGGAAACGATAATCCGCATTCCAGCAACCGATCTCGATTGTATTGTATTGTATTTGAACACTTGTTATAGCGCCCCTAGCAGATTTCCTATTCAGAGGCGCTCCCGACTACTGCGCGGACACGGAATCGGAGTTTCACGCCGAAGCGCATGAGCAATTGCGAGTGAAGGACTTGCCTAGGGTCCCTACGCGGCGACTTTGAGGTGGATTCGAACCCGCAACCTCCAGCTGCAAGGCACCGAACATACCCCCAAACCACGACGCTCCAGTTGTATTGTGATGTGTTGTATTGTATTGTATTGTACTCCACGTTTCTATTACGACCGAGCCAACCGCAGCAAAGATCCGAGAAATTAATCTCTGATAAACCGACCGATTGGCGATTGTTATAGTCAATTTCATAAACTATTTCAAGGTGTCTAAATTGAGCTTGTATTTATTCACATCCAGAGTAGAGCCTTTTGTTCATCTTTCAACATAACTTGTAACCATTTCACTTTCGTGTCTCGACAGTTATGTTTTGAAGAATGGTACATCGTGATCGTAATTGTAAACTCCAAAGTTGTATAGCGCTACTGTAAACTAAGCGCAGGGCACCAGCTTATTCGCGAGCGCTGCTCCGTATCAGAGTGGTTGTCCAGGATCAATGTCCAGTAGAGGTCTGAGTGAGGCTGTCAGAGCGAAGGGAGAGAGGAGGGAGAGTGGCTGCTAGTTAGGGCGGGTTTCGTTTAGGACGAGAAGGCTTCGAAGGCAGAAGGTCGGATGGTATGAATTCTTGAAGAGGTGGGATTTAAATTTCGATTGGTGAGGCCTGTGAGGTGATGAGTAGAGGAGCTTGAAGCAGATAAAGGTGGGTGAGTGGCGGTATAGATGGAGAAACTAAGAACAGGGTAAAGTTTGTTCTAGAATCAAAGTGCAGTGTGTGATATGGATCTGTAGAAGAACTGGAGGCGAGTAGTGACTGGGGATCAGAGCATACGATTAGCTACGTCCCACACATACATTTGTACACAGGGCCTAGTACATCGTGATCTTATAGGTTATCCCTCGGGTTTATCCCATGGTTGCCACCCCCATAGGTTTTTTCATCTCAAACTTTTTCAGTATGGAATCAAAATTTGACCTTTTAGGTAACTGTAGGGGGTTCATTTACACACGTTTTGAGGTAAAATGTGAGATGATATCTCACACCGTTCAAAAGTTATACCCAATATACCCGAGGTACCAGAGGGGGTGGATACCACCCCCCTAGATTTTCGACTATATCTTATCCGTCATTTAATATTAAGAAACACAAATTATACCATTCTATAGAGGGAATGTGGGGCTACATTTCTGTGGTCACTGAGTTCACCTGAGACAACCGGAAGTGCTCAAAATAAATTAAAATGTATGAAACTAGGTTACACTTTCACACATTTTTCATGTTTTTTCGATTATAACGTATTCATAATTTATTTTTGAAGAGAAATAAATTATGCCGTTGCATAGAGGACACGTAGTGCTATTTGTTCATACTGATTAATTTGTTTTATGATGACCGGAAGTGTTCAAAATAAATAATAATACGCGTAATATGCGTGAAAATGGCTGAATGGAAGGACTCCCCTTAGTTTTTTGTGTCTGTAGCGTATTCGTTTGTCTTCCTGGAAGAGAATCAAAGATATCATTCTTTAGAGGGAATGTAGGGCTTCATTTGCATACCTACATCTTTGTCTGTTGAATACCGGAAGTGATCAAAATAAATAATAATACGCGTAATCTGTGTGAAAATGGCTGAATACGGCATTACAACGTAAACCGATATATATGTATGGATATATATGTATGGATGTACATTTATACTATATAAACATGTGTAGCGATGATTGTGTGTATCTTTTATACATAGATCAGTTTCAAAACACACATAATCTTATATTTGTTTATCCAAAAAGTAAAAAAATGTACGCAATAATATAAAATATCACTAATTAATGGGTTCCATTGTTAAAAGTGATGTAAATACTAGGTGCATTCACATAATGTACAACTAAATATACCATTCTGTGCAGAAATGAATGCTGAATCCATTGCTATATTACAAGTTATGATATGTGAAACCAAACACGAAATCCAGGGGGGGTGGTAACCACCCCTTTTGGTAGTCCGTGTTACAAAAAAAGCTTGGTAGCCCTAGGGTTAACGGGTGTCTAGTTTATCCCATGGATTAGCAGGGCCTACATATAGGCTCTGTACGCTGTTTCAGTGGCGGAGTTACTACATGGACTAAAAGAAATCATGTCCTAGAGACCTAGACATTAGACGAAGCAAAAGCTCCACAACAGCAACTTAACACCGCAAATACACACCTCAATGCATTGAACATGATTTGTTTTAAACGTAATGTTTTAAACGTTACTTTTTTCATATGAGTCATTTTGTCTAACATCTGCTTCAGCAGAAGAGATTCCAGTTATTCATAAAATGTTTTTGTAAATTAAACCTGTAATTGGTCTGCTTTCGCGGGACCTTCATGTAGGCCCCTACTAGAATATGTTTTGTTTAGGCTTTGGTTCCGTCAAAAAGTGTCGTCATATCAAAAAGGCGATTTGTATATAAAAAAAAATCCAAATAATTATCAAAAGTCCGCGTAACCTCGGGTTTATATAATGGTACAAGACATCTTTTTAAAGGTGTCTAATAAGTTAGCTGTGTCATTCAATAATAATAAAAATAATAATAATATCTTTTCTTTAATAAGCGCCTGACAATCGCACTGCGCTGTACATTTACATGTTATGCAATTGAAATCTTAACTACTAACAGAACAGATAGCCATGTAATACAACGGCGCTAATAGCAGCCTACAAAGCAAATCCGCCCAACGGGGGCTCGAACTCGGTACCTCTCGGTCTCTGTGCAAGATCTAATCCAATGCGCCACGGGCCCCCCCTTTTTTGTTGAATTGACCAGATAATTCACTAAACGATAAACGCGTCATAAATAAATGCAGATGAAAGAAACCGTTTTAAAGGTATCTAAACGACCTCGATTGCATTGTAGTGTAAAAAGCGACATCTCACGTCTGCGAGTACCGTTGACTTGATAGTAACTGCTTAACGACGCTGTGTTGTAACAAAGACGACTAACGTCCCCACCTCTTTTTTCATGCTTGGGACTAGCACTAGTTCCATTTTATTGTAATTAAATTTCACTTATAAATCATGATAGCATCACACCAAGAAAAGATTAATATATTAATTAGGCGGTAGCCTAAAAATAAGAATAGAATCCTGGGGGCGTACTCAGTGGCAGACCCACGCACACACGTCGATCCAACCAACGGATCTCACATAATAGCTGATAGATCACGTAAAGTTCAAAGTCTGCATGGAATAATCTGCGACTGTACTATTGGAGAGATGATAGGCGGTAGCATTCGCGGCACACGTTAACGCTACAGATCAGCAGTCCATCAGTGATGGTTGATGACGCAGTTCCAGCTATTCCTAAAGCCGCCGGCTACACATAGGACATTCGTCTGCTGCTTGTTGGTAAATCGAGATCACTCCAAACTTCCGAAGACCCATGTCGATCCTACTCCACTAAGACGAAAACTTCTGACAACAGATGGCGTAATTGATCCATAGATGGCACACTCGACTAGGGAGGCAACATAGATCAGAGATTCACAATGATTTAAGCATGGACGTAATTTACCCCACGAAGTGATGATGTACATTCCCCAATTCCGTCGCCGCCAACTTCCATCTTCTTCATTTAGACACCTTTAATTATGTACCTTCGTCTCCTATAAAATTATTGTCGGGCGGTTGAATTACATTCAATTATCCATGTCAATAAATTCATTCATTCATATATTGGCGTAGAAGTAATTACGGTTAATTAGGAGGGCGACGCTAATGGTCTTTGTTACCACACAGCTAGTCGTTAAAAAGGAAACACAACATTACGGTTCCTCATTATTTCGACCAAAGTAAATATATTATGTTAGATATTAAGCAAATCGGCAAGTAGGTAAGTAGATGCCACTATGAAGAACAGATTTATCTAGCGTTTGGTTAGTTATTTAAAATATTTAGCTGATGTATTACTCCGGCCTCTTTCAGCCTCCTCCCATCGACCATTACGCTCATCAAACAGACTTGGGCTCCTAGTTCCTCATACTAGAACAGCTATGGCTCAGTCCCGGCCCTTTACCTCAATTATTGGTCCGTCTCTTTGCAATGCGCTGTCGCCATCTACTCGCTCTCGAATTCTAGCTACACCGTGTCCACGATAAAGTAGATCACTAGACTTTGTAAAATATCTTGGTCATTTATAGTACTATAGGCACTAAATTTGGTGCACATGAACTTCAGTCTATTCTATCTATACCCTGCAAATTTTATTACAATTGATGCAACGGAAACCACCTATACATGCCTAAAAGCATTTTTAATGGACACTTTTTCAGTTTGATTCCTACTCCAGCCATTACCAGTCTGTTTATAATATGATGCAATATCTGGTTTAGAGAATGCTCAGCACATTGAAACACTACTTTCTCCCTCTTATTGAATAATGTGAAGTCTATAATATTTTTTGTTTTACCAGCAGATTATATATAACGACATAAACCTGCAGTCTGAGAATGAATAACATGTCATATCAAGTGTTCGAGCATATTATGATCAACAGCTACCGTCGCATGTAATCCAAATGTTCTCATAACACACCTATAAAACACATTTTTCGACGCCCTCCTCCTTTCTCTAGGCTTGGCACTGGAACTACCAGAGAACAGGCTGTGACGTCTAAATCTGGATTACTTTTCAGTATCTAACGAGATCTTTCTGCTACCACAGCTGTTGAGGTCATGAGTAAGATTATTGATTAACGTTTGGGAAATTATTTATATTATAATGTAGAACCGTTTTAAAGGTGTCTAAAATGGACACGTAAAATATATTCCGATAACCCTGTGAGTATAAGAGATTCAAATACGAAAGCAACTATACTTCTTCAACGGGACCGACATACACAATCCAATATCCACAGATCGAATACTCGTAAATCCACAAGATAATTCTTCCCTTAACTAATTCGCTGCCTCGTTGACTTGTTGCCAAACAAGGGTCTATTCTCACAGACGTTTCACCATTGTAGGGTATACATCCAATCTACAAACATTACTAAAGTGACGACCTCGACCGCAGCGGGAAAAGTGACATGAGCCAATAGAGCCAACTATGACAGTTGCGTCTCTTCTTATGGAGAGCCAACCGAATCAGAAGCGACAATCGTAAAACATAACATTTTACGGTAATAACTAATTCTTGACGTATAATAGGGCTGAGTCAACCTTCCTACCGTTGCATCAGCGCTTCATGGAACTTCCCAATGCAGCTGAGACGAACAATGACTCAACAACAGAGACCGTGTAGGTCTCGCTTTCATTTCCCATCAATTATGCAACTTTCCTCCGCTAGGTGTCTTACGATGAAGGCACCAATTTGCAAGTAATCAAAACTTAGTAATGTGATCATAATACATTACACTATGTAATTGGAACTCTGTGTAGAATAGATTTATCGTGTGCTTGGTTTGTAATTTCTTTTACTAGCCACACGGACACATGTCCTCGAACACTATAATATAGTTTGAAAACGTGAAATTAAGACACCTTTTAAAACATTCAAATCCAGGTATATGTTCCTCAAACGTGTTTCGTCATGAATTTTTACAGGAATATTTAGCCAGTAACAGCGAGTATACGCTCAACAAAAATAGAAAAAAGTATTCTTCCTATTAACGTCAACGGCCTTTGATGCCAAAAGGTGTTGTTAAATAATTGAATGTAATTTCATTTAGAAATTAATTCAGCGCGCCTCTAATTAAAGACTAAACTAGCCGATGTATGCGCAAGCTTAAGTGTTAGTTTTGATTAAGACAATAAATTCATCAGGCGTTATTGTCCTGCTTGGCGGTAAATCGAAGCTCCACCCGTGACTATCGGTCGATTTCACTCCAACAAAACGAAAACTCCCGACAACAGATGGCGTACGCAGTCCATAGATCGCACAATCGACGAGGAAGGCAACATATATCAGGAAACACTAATCATGTAAGCAAGGACGGAACTCTGTCCCACGAAATGATGGTGAACATTCACATAATTATTACCTCGTCGCCAGCTTCTCCCTTCTTCCCTTCTCTCTCTCCTCTCCCTCCCTATTTTTCATACAAACTTAATATGATATGTCAACTACAACAATATTGACGACGTCATCAACTTATGCAACACAAAGCAATAAGTATCGAAGCTAACGCGAAGACATCTGTAATCCTCGCGGTAGCTAAATGTTCAAGAATACATCGCCGTTAATTGTCATTGCTTCTTAACAAATAGTGGTAACTGTTGCATCCACTTTATAAAGAGTTAGTGACTAAGTAAGTAATTAAGTAGGTATATTCTTTATTAAACCAATTGCATATCCGCTCTCTAGTGTACAGGCGTCTTAATTATATTCTAACTGTCAATATGAGTAAGACATTCTATCTGTTTAAACGTCTTGCGCTCTTTATATAAAACCATCTAAACCTGCAGTCTGAGAATGAAAATGCAATGTAAAGTCAGATGAAAACGCTTTATTCACACACCTTTAAAACGCTTTCCACGACGTTATTTAAATCAGTTGCCTTCAATGTTAACTGCTTGACTTGCTCTATGCCTCAAAGGTGTATCGCAAACATTTGCCGTTATTCGGCGAAACTATAATTATGCATAAATTATATCTGCGTCATCAGCCGCTGTTAGGATATCATTAAACAGCAGAGGCTACGAAATGAAAAACAATTTCATTTTGAACACCTTTAATAAAATGCCTCTTTCTACTATATATTGTGAAATTGTATCAGCCTATACCAAAGGAACGGTGGCATAAGTAATATCGTTAAACTAATGGTAGCCAACTATAGTGGTAACTCTGCCACACTCATTTTCGAGGGGTGCCAGTAAGAAGCCTGGAAGAAGGAGAGGGAGACGCTAAGCAGTTCATTTCTTTTGACACGGGTCGTTAAACGGAAATTACCAATGCATAAGTAAATCGATAATCAGAGGTCAAATACCATTCCTGGAAGAAGGTAGGTAAGAGTGACGTAAGCAACCCTGTCAGCCACAAGATGTCGTTAAACGCTTCATTTTTCAACTGATATACTAAGCAATTTAAGAATTTATATTCGGCCAAACAAAGTTTTACCGACGTCAGCGGACTACATTGCAATAAGATGTCGTTGAGATCTGAATTCCAGATTAAAATTTATTAATATTGCTAATATAAGATAAATGTCAACGATCCTGGCAGCAGTTAGATGTCGCTAAACAGTGAATAAAGCAGCTTGTACTGCATTGCAAGGTACTTGTTTTAATACTTTTCATATCAGCCATTTCTTTTAAAATCTGCATGTACAGAATAGAATAAAGCTATTCATATAAATGAATTTGCTTAGTTTAGGTCGGGTTCATTACTTGAGCGCAGATCGCTTCGTTCTGCTATAAAGATGATCTGGTTATTCCCTCGTGGAGTACTGTAACAGTCCAAAATGAAAGCTTTGAAGTGACAGGCCCCTCATTCTGGAACTGGCTTCCAAGCCATGTGCCACATGAGCTTCACCTTTCTTTCTATGCCTCTATTTCGCAAGCGATTGAAGACCATTCTGTCCGTTTATGGAAATATATACTTACAAATTTAACTACTGCTGATGCAAGAGTCTATCAACACATTATGTCTGCTATTGCTGTTGAAGTCTTCAGATTTAATTTGTAATTTCATTTTCTTTCTTCAAAATCTGATTAATTGCTGCTTAACGGCACTGTGTCATAAAGAAGCATATTATTGTCGCCCTACTCCTTTTACCAGGCTTGGAACTGGCACTACCAGAGTATATAGGCAGTGCACGGCGTCTAAATATGGATTGCTTTTCAGTATTTAACGACATCTTGCGGCTGCCAATGACGAAATTAACAAGAAAACGATTGAATAAAGTTAACAAAATTACAGTGTTTAAACACTAGTGGTAAACGGTTTTAAAGGTGTCTAAATGTAGGTACCTCTGTCGTTGATGCTGTAACGAACGTTGAGAACGGGTTAAAGAAATATTTATTTAATTGCTATTATTTCTTTAATCTGACGACAGCTTTCGTAGTCCGTACGGCTAAACTGTGAACTCTGGTCACTTTATTGATTTAATTAATTCCCACGCGGCATCGTTTAATTAGAAAAGTAGCGTCAATTCGTCACTTCAAAGGAAGACCGACTTCTGGCTGATTTCCGGGGATAGACTGCGTCATAGGTAGGCCGATCAATAGGCCTGGTTCCGTTGACTTATTTATCGGGTGGACAGTTGACGATAGAATTTAGAAGAGATACTGCCGCGGTTTTCTCGGTCTCGGTCATTCGAGCGGGCGTTTCGTCTCACGGGCAGCTGCCGTCCTGAATTAACATTAATAGTGGGTCATAGGAGCAGAACATTTCCCCATTTGGCAACCAATGCGCCCTTTTGGTTCCAGATAGTATATGGGTGGGCGAGTCCAAAATGCTTGGGACACAGATTTTCACGGTCCTCTAGCGGCTATGGCAGCCATGTTACAAAATGGCCAACCGAAATACATAGGCTACGATAATTGTTTAATATCTCAACTTCTACTTCAGTTGGAATCGTGATCTTGGTGTCAGAATATACCTATTTTGGGCAAGGATTCCAGTAGAATTAATTGGAGGCACTTATCTAGACGAAATTTACAGCAATTTTCCAAAATGATCGACCGAAATTAAACTTTTTCAATATCTCACCTTCTTGTTCTCTTAGAATCATGATCTTGGTGTCTAAACGCAAACGTTTAGGGGTAAGGATTCCAAAAGAAGTAATTGCATAAACACCTATCCTGCTGTGTACAAAGAATTCCTGCGTGGCAACTTCACAGTAAAGAAGAAATGCATAGACTAAGTTCTACTGTTCTTGATCAGAACAACACCTGCGTAATTAGCAACTTCTATTGCGCTGGTGTCTAATGCACAAGGCATCAACCAATGGCGCAAGGAAGGAAGGATGACGGAGGTGTTGTAGGCCTCACACAGAACCCACATGTCCTACGACGAACGATGGTGTCTGGACGAGAGATCGAAGAGTTCCAGAAAATGAATCTGATCATCGACATCATGAGCAAAAGCATGCTGATATTGCTGTCAACTGGCGTCCATAGATCTGTTTTGTATTTTATTTCTTTCAATCTTCTAAATCTGAAACTTCATTAATTTTCCGTTTTTGACGACATCTTGCGGCTGCCAGAGCCGTTGCACAACGGATCAAACGACCCCCACATTTCTAAAAAATCTTGATTGAATAACGTCAAGGAAATTATTTATACCTTCATGTAGAACCATCTTAAAGGTGTCTAAATGGGCGTTCTTCAGCGACGTTAATAAACTTCCTGGGCCTATGGTATATATCAATCCTCCGTAACTTATAATTCACTTTATAAATGTAATTCCTTTTTCTATCGCTCGTGGTCTCCAGTTTTCTTCTGCAATTGGAATCAGTTCCTTCACACGACTTAATCAAAGAGCAGAAATTTATAATGATACTGTGAGTTCAACGGCGTTGTTAAGAATGGACCGTTGATCAGAGGCGACGCTACAGCAGGACAAGATTGCTCTTATTGTATGCAATTACAAACCAACATGGATGATGTAAATCTGGAATTTCGACGGTTGAAACGATTGAACGCAAAACAATGAACTGCAACAATGCCACATTCGAAGGTTTTAAACTGATTGCAATTACTCGTTTTTTGCACAATTTGCGGAAGTCTTCTAAAAACTAAGCATTGTATGTTTAATTGGATTCACTATTCCCATTGCAATCATTGAATGTAGACTTTCACAAAATATCTTACTGACGGTTTTTACCCTAATAGGAACTATTTTCATTGTTTATGAGCATTAAAAAAATTATGAGAATGTTTACGACCAGCTGAAGATATACAACCGTTAAAATCTGCAGTCGCAAGTTTTCGAGCATAATTATAATTATAATGATCAACAGTTGCCGTCGCATATAATAGCAACTGCTCTTATTAAACACCTTTAAAACACTTTCCACGACGTTATTTATATAAGAGCTGTCAAAGCTAACCTTTGTCGGCGGAAACGGCCTATGTTGTCATAAGCTGCCGTTAAACTGTGGATCCATCCATCAAAGCAAATTCCTTGATCCATTGGCCATTGACGTCTCCGAAACATTTTTCGTTCTACAGTGAAAGTGTTAATTTTTTTTATAATCCTATCGACGTCAACGGCCGCTGTTGAGGCTACACGATGTCAAAAATTCAATAATACTTATCCCATCGACGTCAACGGCCTTTGATGTCAAACAATTGATAGAAATTTGTTGCACCCAATCACAAGAAAAGACTAACAATAGGCGAAATTTGAATTTTCACTAAGAAAATAAACTCATCAGGCAGTAGTGTATGTACAATGCATAAAAAACTAAAGGAGTCACCAGGGCCACGCCTACGCCCTCACGAGGATCCAACCAAAGGAATTCCCATCCATAGCTGACAAATATCATTAAGTTCAAGCAGCGTCGATAGTGTTGTAGCGACGTCCGCAGCACACGTTAACGCCACCGCTGCCCAGAAGTCTCTCATTAGTTGACGGATGACGCACGTCCGGCTATCCTTCTAGTCGCCGGGGAGAACGTAGAGCAGATATTCGTCGATTAGATGCTGTCATCTACAACAAGATTGACGATGTCACCAATTTATGAAACATTAAACAATAAGTAATTAAGTTAACATTAAGACATTTTCCACCTTGTATCAGTTTCTAGTCTTTAACGACATCTTGCGGCCGCCAGGGCAGTTGAGGTCATCCCTCTTCTTGATCCTTACTTGGGGCTGGCACCACCCGCAAACAGTGGTGATGGAAATAATTAGCGAGTAAACATGCAACGTCGACCTTTACTGCGAATAATTGTAACATTGGTCGAAACGTTTTAAGCATGTCTAGTTAGAAAGCTACTTTCTAACTGTGTTTAGCGACATATTACGGGAGATTAGTGGCAGGCCCATGCATACATGTGGAATCAGTACAAGACAGCCTCCCTGTATTATCTCATTAGTTGTATGTGACGCACGTCCGGCTATCCATAGAGTCTACGGGTGCACATAGAACAGATATTCGTTGCCTGCATTATGCTAAATCGAAGCTTCAACCGTGACCATTGGTCGAGGTCACTCCAAAGACCCTCGTAGATTTAACTCCACATAAGACGAAATACAGAATGTCCTTCAATCACATGCAAAACAGAGAAATGGAAAGAAAGAAGTTCACGTTGCAGATTGTATGAACCTTTTCGAGAATGAGAGACTGACCACTGCAGAGCTTTAGTGTTGCCCAATGACGTCGCTAAAGGCCTCCGTTTAGACACCTTTAAAACAGTTTAGACTTATGTTAGAAATAATTTTCTTAACGTTATTAACACTAGTAATATGACGTTACTAGAGCTGTAATATGCCAAAACTAATCAACGGCCTCTGTTGTCATAAGCTGCCGTTAAACTGTGGACACACACATTAACACTAGAAGTACCGAGAAATCGAACTTCCTAGAAGCACCGAAGGGGTCATTTTGACCCCACATAATTTATAATGCAAAGTCAGTTGCAAATTCAATTAAATTGACTATCAACTTTATTAACATAAATTACATAAGCATAAACAAGTGTAGTAAGTTAGTTGCAATGGGATAATAGAAGATCCTCTCCTCTCGCCAGATCTCCAATCCTGTAGCCAGATCCGCCCGCTCTCACTAAATCTACTATCCACTCATCAGATCTCCTATCCTGTCACCAGATTTCCTATCTCCTATACTCTCACTTGATATCCTCTCCTCTGACCAGATCTACCACCCTCTCACCTGATCTCTCCTCTGACCAGATTTTCTTTCTCCCACTAGATATCCTCTCCTCTCACCAGATAGCCTCTTCCCTCACCACTTCTGTTCTCCTCTCACCAGATCTCCTCTCACTAGATCTGTTTTCCTCTAACCAAATCTCCTCTCACAAGATCTTTTCTCTCACCAGATCTTTTTTCCTCTCACCAAATGTCCTATCCTCTCACCAGATTTCCTCTTCTTTCCCATCGAAAATTTTCTCTCCTCTCGCCAGATCTCTAATTCTCTCGCCAGATTTCCTATCTTCTCACCTGATCTCCTCTCCTCTCGCTAGATCTCCTCTTCTCTCACCAGATCTCCTCTCCTCTCCAGAATCTCTCCTCTAACCCCAGATCTCATATCTTCTCTCATTTGATTACGTAATTAGCTTTGATATATAATATTATTGAATAACAAACAAGAAATGCGTAGCCTGACGTGCAAGTACTAATACACGGGTCAGATTGACCCCTCGGTGCTTAAAGGTAGAACAGCAAAAATCTCAGAAATTATTAATCCCCCCGAGTTCAAATGTTGGCAGAGGGTATATCCTATGAAGTTAGGAGAAGTCATGAAATTACAGGACCCGGGCTATATCTGGGGGCGAGGTGCGTTCCGCTAAAAATCAAAAGGGGTCAGATTGACCCCTTCGGTGCTTCTATAGTGTTAACCCTCAGGCTACCAAGCTTTTTTGTAACACGGACTACCAAGGGGGGTGGTTACAACCCCCCTGGATTTCGGGTTTGGTTTCACATATCATTTCTTGTAATACACCAGTGGATTCAGCATTCAATTCTGCACAGAATGGTATATTTAGTTGTACATTATGTGAATGCACCTCGAAATTACATCATTTTTAACAAAGGAACCGATAATTAGCGATATTTTTATATTATTGCGTACATTTTGTACTTTTGATAAACAAATATACGATTATGTGTGTTTTTAAACTGATCTGTGTATCCAAGATACACAAATACATACCTACACATGTTTATATACGTATAAATATGCATCCATACATATATACATGTACATTTATGCATGCATACATTACAATGCTGCATTCAGCCATTTTCACACAGATTACGCGTATTATTATTTATTTTGATCACTTCCGGTTTTCAAAAGACAAACATTTAAGTAAGCAAATGAAGCCCTACATTTCCTCTAAAGAATGGTATATTTGTTTCTCTTCTGGGAAGAAAACTGAATACGCTACAGACAAAAACTAAGGGGAGTCCTTCCATTCAGCCATTTTTCACGCATATTACGGGTATTATTATTTATTTTGATCACTTCCGGTTTCAAAAGACAAACATTTAAGTACCCAAATGAAGCCCCACATTCCCTCTATAGAATGGTATAATTTGTGTCTCTTAATATTAAATGACGGATAAGATATAGTCGAAAATCTAGAGGGTGGTATCCACCCCCTGATACCTCAGGTATATTGGGTATAACTTTTTGAATGGCGTGGGCTACCACCATAATGTTTACCTCAAAATGTGCGCCAATGAATCTGCTACAGCTACCTAATTTTCAAAATTTTTATTCCACACGGGAAAAATTTTTATGCATAAAAACCTAGGGGGGTGGCAACCACCCCCTTGGCTAACCTGAGGGTTAAACAGCATCGTTAAGCAGAAACTACTAGTACGCTCAAATATCGCTTTTGTGAGGTGCTAAATTGAAAATCGGTAAATAATGGACCCTGTATGCACCGATTATGTATGTATCATAACCAAACAATATTAATATAGCGCCCTTTGTATAGTAGTTCCGAAAAGCTCTCTTCTCACGATTGACGGTAGTCTGAGCATGTGTTCATAATCCTCCAAAAGGTTTGTTTATAATAATAATAATAATAATAATAATAATAATAATAATAATAATAATAATAATAATAATAATAATAATAATAATAATAATAATAATAATAATAATAATAATAATAATAATAATAATAATAATAATAATAATTATAATAATAATATTAATAATAATAATAATAATATTCTATATAATATAATAATATTCGACCTAGTTCTTTATTCAGAACTAGGTCGTAGCCTGACGCTGTCCACAGAAGACAAGAGAGAGACCTGCTTCTTGCTGCAGCGTCTCTCTATTACTATCCAGCGGTTCAACTCGGTGGCTTTCCGCGGCACGTTAGCGGAGCCAGACCTAGGGGAGATGTGACTCTAGCGGAACTTATGATGTTCATTTTAGACAACAGTTCAATTGTAGCTTTTAGTATTGATGTTGATTGTTGGAGAGAATAAATATTGTTATTATAATAATAATAATAATAATAATAATAATAATAATAATAATAATAATAATAATAATAATAATAATAATAATAAACGGAATGACGTCACGAGTGGACGCTGTAGGTCGAAAATTTAAATGTCCTGCACTATTTACTAATATTCGGCGGATCGCGTGTTCGTTAGAGTTGATTTTTTACACCTTCTCGTCGAACAACGTCTCGTGTCTTGGATAATCTTATTAGTTGATGCTGATCCGCTTAGAATACGACAGGATTGGTATAATAATTACTCACTTCTAAATCAATGATTGTCGAGCCCTTTAAAATGTTCGTAGATGGCCGCCTGCCATGTTTAAAGGCCGACGACGTCACAATCACCAATGGCGACGTATTGTTATTATAACGGCGTAACTGAAATACTCGTTAAATATCACTGTTTACCAAATGAGTCAAAAACCGTGTAAGGGACAGGGGGTTTGCACGGTGTGTTGGGCGTCATTTAAGACCCATGCCTCCGACGGGACGATTCACCGGCACGGTCCTCGATCCGCCCCGTGTCCGGGCTCTGACCAACCACCGGCCGACTGCCCTACAAAACAAACGACCGCAACGCAGCCGTCTTCCACCGCGAGCGGACAGATCGCATCCTCACGGAGTCTGTCAGAGGACGAAGCACATCCACCGTTGGCTTCGGGCCTCTCACACCCTGTTTCGCCAGGTCTTCTCATCAAGAGAGCTGCTAGACCATCTTGTGCTGCTCTCCTGGGGGACCTAATACAGGCTATCGTGCGAGAACCAAACTGCGTTGACAAATGGTGCGATTTGCTGGCTTTTGGAGGCATTGTGCTGGTAAAACTAAAGAGAGGTGGACGCAAACACAACGTCACGAAGACGATTCTGTCTCGCATTACGGAATGGCGGTTGAAGGGGTCAAACCATTCGATCAACAATGATCTGGATTCGACGCGAATTCGCAAGCCCAAAGCAACCAAATATGATCCTGCCAAGTATTTGGCGTCTACTGTTGCTAGCAAGCTTGAAGAAGGCAACTTCAAAGCAGCCATTCGTATCATCTGCAGCGAGGACAAGCCGGCTCTGGACACACCAGAAACTTTGGCCGCGCTTAAGCATAAACACCCATCTGCGCCAGTGGACAGAAGACAACCGTGCGATCCAGATAGTTCAGAGCGCTTCATTGCGTTGCAGGTTTCGAAAGAAGAAGTCTCAAAAGCAATATCCTCTTTCCCAGCGGGTTCTGCTGGCGGTCCTGATGGCATAACCCCACAGCACCTAAAGGATCTCATGGCCTTTGGAGTGGACGAAAACATCGGGCAACATCTATCCGACCTTGTCAATCTCCTTTTAAAGGGAGGTTTACCTGAAGAAGTGAATGAGGTCATCTATGGGGCGAACCTTTTAGCCCTAAGCAAGAAAGACGGAGGTATACGACCAATTGCGGTGGGCTACACGTGGCGCCGCCTCGCTGCGAAGTGTGCCAATTCGTACGCGGTCTCAAGACTATCTCAACTGCTCGCCCCCATTCAGCTTGGGGTAGGCATTTCAGGAGGTGCTGAGGCAGCTGTTCACGCGACACGTCGTTGGGTAACTACAATGCCTCAAGAAAGCGTCTTGGTGAAGCTTGATTTCACAAACGCTTTTAACACTCTGCGTAGAGATTCGCTTCTTGAGGCAGTGGCTAGAGACATACCAGAGCTGTATCGATTTGCTCACGCTGCCTATTCTAATCGTCCACTGTTGCGCTATGGCTCAAACATCATACGATCCGAAGAAGGGACACAGCAAGGTGATCCATTGGGCCCTCTGGAATTCTGCCTTGTAATACAGCCCATACTGACAAAGCTGAGATCGGATCTCCGAATCGGATACTTGGATGACCTGACATTGGGTGGTAGTAAGAAGACAGTGGCCGATGATGTTCATCTGATTGCGCAGGAAGCAAAGAACCTGGGTTTACTCTTAAACCGCAGCAAATGCGAAATCGCGTGCCACAACATGCGGATGCCGATTGATGACCCGGCCTTTCAAGAGTTCAAGAGCACGACCTTCGAGCATATGACGTTGTTGGGTGCACCTCTGTTACCCGGTCTAGCTGTGGATATGGTCGTGGAATCTAAAGCTAACGATCTTGAAAGAGCCATACAAAGACTATCAATACTTAACACACATGACGCTCTGGTCCTACTAAGAAGCAGTTTAAGTGTGCCGAAGCTGTTATACAGTTTGCGCACAGCTGTCTGTACTGATTGCCCAGGCTTGGCCAGATTCGACCACTTATTGAGAGAAGGTCTTTCAACCATCTTAAATGTAGACCTTGACGACGACCGTTGGCTCCAGGCTTCTCTGCCGGTGAGAGATGGTGGTCTGGGTGTTCGTTGTGCATCTACGCTGGCACTTTCCGCCTTCCTGGCTTCTGCTGCAAGCACAAACGAACTTCAGACATGCATCTTACCGACAGAGTCAGCTGAAATACCGTACGAACTGGCGAATTCAGCACTCACTGCTTGGATGACGCTGACAGGTGCAGAACCACCCACAGGAGTAGCAACTTATCGCCAGAAAGAGTGGGATCTCCTATTTACAGACAAGGCGTGGAAGGGCCTACTCGAGTCCACTAACGCTCCACGTGATCGCGCCCGACTACTAGCTTCTCGAGCACCTCACTCTGGTGACTGGATGCTAGCTCCACCTGTGACTGCTCTGGGCCTGCGCCTCTCAGACGAGGAGGTACGGATCGCAGTCGGGATGAGGCTAGGAACGATTCTCTGTGAGCCGCATTTGTGCCACCACTGCCGGGAAAAAGTCGACGCAAGAGGACTTCACGGACTGGTTTGTAGAGGAGGAGGTGGTAAACAGCAGCGGCACAGTATGCTAAACGACGTCCTCTGGAGAGCTCTTGGCAGAGCGAAAATACCTGCTCAGAAAGAACCTCTCGGCCTCTCAAGAGAAGATGGGAAGCGGCCAGACGGTGTTACGCTGATCCCTTGGTCACGTGGACGATGTCTGGCTTGGGATGTGACAGTGTCCGACACCTACGCCACATCTCATCTTCCGTATACGTCAATCGGAGCTGGAGAAGCCGCCGAACGCGCCACTGTTGCAAAGAGGGTGAAATACTCTACAATTACTACCAGCCATGACTTTGTAGCTGTTGCCATGGAAACCGGCGGCGCTTGGAGCAGTGAAGGTCTGCAATTCATATTAGAGTTGGGAAGCCGGATAAAGGACGCAACGCACGATCCACTGGAGACATCGTACTTGTTCAGCGTATCTCAGTAGCTCTGCAACGGGGAATGCCATCTGCCTCTCCGGAACATTGCCAACGCTCTCTGAGATCTGCTGAGATGACTTTTCATAATAATAATAATAATAATAATAATAATAATAATAATAATAATAATAATAATAATAATAATAATAATAATAATAATAATAATAATAATATATGATCACAGTTACCGTTGCATACAACGAAAAATGCGTTCATTACACACCTTTAAAACCCTTTCCACAACTTTATTTATACTTCCTAGCTGCCTAGAATTATACTTGTGTTCATAATCCTCCAAAAGGTTTGTTTATGTTTAGCGACGCTGTTTCATAACAAAAGTGATCAGCGTAATCCTCCATCTTTCTTCAGGCTTGGGACTGGCACTACAATCGGTAGGGGCGCAGCGGAATTTATAGCTTGTACTATTTTGTCTAAACTGGTAAAATGTCGAAGCACTACCAAGGTTTGTCGCACGGCCTTTTAATAACGTACGTTACTTCCATTAAAAAGGTGTTTAAGATTTCTGTTTAAGACTATGCATTTAATTTAAAAGGTTTTATGTCGTCTGCTTAATGTGCTCGCGTTTGCGTTTCAGTTTTATAGCCATCGAACTCGAGACTCATTGTACCTGCCTCCAAAACTTTGAAGGTGGGAAAATTCCAGGGCTCCGAAAATAAATATTATAGTTAACGAAGTGATGTTTTTATGCGTTTTAACATAAAGAGTTGTTCGTTGTTTTTAAGGGTAATCTCATTTTTTTCTCTGCAACATTTTCCGTTCGGGTTCTTGTGACGAAGCTGCGAGCTGTCAACTCACCCGATGATACCATCCAAGCCAAATTAGTTGCCATTAGCAACCATACGTCATAATATGTTATCTTTAGAAATTAAACTGAGCCAAGTTAGTTGCCATTAGCAACCATACGTCATAATATGTTATCTTTAGAAATTAAACTGAGCCAAGTTAGTTGCCATTAGCAACCATACGTCATAATATGTTATCTTTAGAAATTAAACTGAGCCAAGTTAGTTACCATTAGCAACCATACGTCATAATATGTTATCTTTAGAAATTAAACTGAGCCAAGTTAGTTGCCATTAGCAACCATACGTCATAATATGTTATCTTTAGAAATTAAACTGAGCCAAGTTAGTTGCCATTAGCAACCATACGTCATAATATGTTATCTTTAGAAATTAAACTGAGCCAAGTTAGTTGCCATTAGCAACCATACGTCATAATATGTTATCTTTAGAAATTAAACTGAGCCAAATTAGTTGCCATCAGCAACCATACGTCATAATATGTTATCTTTAGAAATTAAACTGAGCCAAGTTAGTTGCCATTAGCAACCATACGTCATAATATTGAATCTTCAAAATTACACTGCTTGTTCATTGATAATCCTTTCAGTAGGCCAACATGCTAAATTATAACAATAAGTGATGATAATGATCTGGTCTAAATCAATAAATAAATAAGAATAACTTTCCATAATAACCTTAGGAGAAAATTTAATGAAAACTTCGACGTCAGTGACTCTAGTAGCGCTCACTGCTACTACGCATATACATGTAGATAGCTACATTAACATCTGAATCAAACACCCCCAATGTAACTTATGTAAGCTACATTTTCACTAATTGCCTTCAATCGCGTGCTGGGCCGGATTAGCAAATGTCGTGGCCCTGTTCAGTAAAACTGTGGGGCTACAACCCACAGAATCGCAACAAAAGGACACATAAAACGTGCTAAAGCCTATTAAGCGAATCAAAATTCGTCTGTTATTTTTTCGTGCCTTCTTTCTTTTTGTACAGTATCAGTAGGTCTTTTAATTATTTGCATCTTTTATAATACCAATTGCTAACCGCATTTTGGTTTTAAAAGCAGATATAATTATAGATAATTATATATACGATATATATATATATATATATATATATATATATATATATATAATAATAATAATAATAATAATAATAATAATAATAAGATCTCAGCTCACCCAATCGCTCATCCTCGCCCTGACACAGGTGCCTGAGGATTCTATCTTGGAAATAATGAGAAGGAGATGGCAGCAGAGCACCGCTGAAACGTCCGACTTCCCATCTTCAGACTGCAAACAGTCTTCATGGGATACACCGCTGCTGTCAGCGGCCATGTCGGGGATCGAATCGCGCGCCCGGGAGCCGTATGACCTGGCCAGGCTAAACGCCATACAGGCCCCACACGCTTCAGACTGGCTCTTCGCCCTGCCGCTAGCAGCCCAAGGCCTAAGGCTGAACGACGAGGAGATGAGGGTGGCAGTGGACATCAGCAGCGGCAGGAGGAGCGGCGGAAATAGCCGCGACTAGAAAGCAATCCAAATACGCTGAGCTTCAGACGAGATACTGTTTTACCCCTATCGCGATAGAAACGATGGGGCCTATGGACCACGAAGGCCTGGCCTTCATCTTGGAACTCGGCCGACGATTGACAAGAACAACGGAAGATCTTCAAGAAACTTTCTTCCTGTTCCAAAAGATTTCAGTTACAATCCAGCGGTTTAACGCTATCGCGTGCCTGGGTTCGATGAGGCCCTAGAACCATGATTTAAGAACCATGATTTTAAGAACTCTGATTTTATAATAATAATAATAATAATAATAATAATAATAATAATAATAATAATAATAATAATCATTGATACCTCGGGTAAAAAAAAAAAATAATAATAATAATAATAATAATAATAATAATAATGCCTGTTGCATTGTTACTAACGATGATGCATTATGACGTCATCTGGACAACAATCACACAATATTGAAACGTTTATAACTTACACAATTAACGCCTCTGGCTGTCGTAAGGTGGCGCTAATCACTGAGAAATTCCCTGATCTCATACATGAAAGGTATAGGGGCAGTTTTACGTGTTCAACCCCACCCCCACCGAATAAATGCATTTCTGTAATTAAACACTAAATGTGTAGAAAAATACGACCATGTCAAATGGAAATTCCTGAAAACTAAAAACCCCTCGAAATTGTTTCCGGACTATATATACGATTCTGATCTTTTAAGACATCTTTTTAAAGCTCTCAATAGACTCTTTATATACTCGTCAGCCGTGGGTCCATTGCCGCTGAGCCTCTGGCGTGATTGAAATATATCCCTAAGCTTAATACAGCGGCCAGGTCCCTGGCGCGGTCTAACAACCCGCAAACCAAACGAAATAAAAAATAAACAATAAGAAACCCTAAGGTTGGCTTATAGGCCGCTATAATAGGGAACGCCCTTATTGGCTCGCTCTACAAAGTGAGTGGTGAAATAAAATTCCCGTCCATTTGCGTCGACTGGGCCACTCGCTCAAGGCTGGATCAAACTAGATCAGACTAGCACTATGACTAGCCAGTGTTTAATCTACTCCCCTTGCTGTGAGGGGGAGGGTATTGAGCGTTCTCGGGGTACCCAACATATTTAGTGTTTTCCTTTCCAACAATTTTCTCGACGGGAGGGGGGTAAGTCACAAGAGTTTTGAGTTTTCAAAGACTTCTTGACGGGGGGGGTAGTTCATGTCTTTCATTTTCTGGGGAACTTTCCCCAGAGACGTCTAGGACTAGATTAAACACTGATGACTACATTCAATTCTTTGGTTGTATATATAAATATTTCCTTATTTGTTTTAATGTATTAATCTTGCTATGTACAGTGCTGTGCGTTTGCTAGTGCTTCTCAATAAAGGAAATACTTACTTACTTACTTGCTTACATCATTGGCGCCAAAGATCAGTTTTGGAACGCCTTTGCCTACTTGTGGGGGCTTTGTTGTCCCACCACAGGTCTGACTGGCCGCGGAAATCTTCGTTCTGCATTTCTAGGCGAACTTGTTCGCTTTGCGTCCCTTCAAAGATGCAACGTCGTGCATTTTCAGTGTTTGGGCCGACCACGTGGAATAATCGTCCTTCTTACGTGCGTGATCTTTTAGCTAGGGACTCTGCATACACCTTTTACAAGCATCTGAAACCCGTTCTTTATCGCCGGAGTTGGGCTGGGAGCGCCTCTGAGTAGGTACCTATACTAGTTCTCTGACAGAATGAACGAATGAATGAACGAACGAACGAACGTACGAAACAACGAATGAACGAATGATTGATTGAATGAATGAATGAATGAACGAACGAATTAATTAACTAATTAAAGCAAATGGTACCACATTATGGCATCAAGGTATATATATACGGCAACAGGTTGGAACTGGTTGACACGTTCCAATATCGTGGCGCAATTATAACAGTTACTGAGGACGCTGACTCTTGGAAAACGTTAATGCAGAGAACGGACAATATTATATTATGTCAGCATTTAAAAAAAACAGGTGTGTAAAAGTCACTGCGTCGTGTTTGCAACAAAGATATGACTTATGGAAGTTCTAGTGTGGCCAATGTTTGGCTGTGAGATTATTAAATCGTTTTTTTCATGTCGAGCTGTACTATGCCAAAAATAATCTTCATTGGCGGCAACGGCCTAGGTTGTCATAAGCTGCCGTTAAACTGTCATCCAATCCAATTAAATCGTTTTCAGCATATTTAAAAAGAGCCTATTGACGGCGTTCTTGTCAACGGGTTTGGCACCCGCAAGATGACATTGAATACTGAAAAGTAATCCATATTTAGCTTGTAATCTGGTAGTGTCCGTCACAAGCCAAGTAAAAGCACGAGGGAGACGCTAATCATCTTTGTTTTCACACAGCGTCGTTACACTGCAACTATCCAGATTTAGAAGAGAGAAAAATGGAAATACAAACTAAATCTAATGACATCAATAGCAATAGCAGACATAAGACGTCGTTAAACTCTGCATCTGCAGTAATTTTTAAGTGCATATTTATATAGCGCCTAAATTGGAGCATAACCGGTCAGGCAGCTAAGCCTCAACATAAGAATCTTTGACTCAACAATTTACCGATTTGTAGAGTTTCAAACAGATTGAAACTGAGTAGCCATAGAGAGGGGGGAGGCCTGCATAATGCTTATTAGGATTTTACGAAATCACTAAATGTAGACTTTTGTAAACTATCTTTATAACTATTTGATCGCGTAGAAACTAAAGGTGCTGTTGATGTACATTACGTGTTTTATACGAGACTCTTTATGACCAGTTGATTATAATAATTATAGCCAATAAAATCTTCAGTCTTGTAATGAAAATGTGATATCAAGTGTTAGAGCTTATGATCAACAGTTACTGTCGCATATCATAGCATATGCTTTTATTACACACCTTTAAAACACTATCCCCGACATTATATGTAATAATTATTAATGTTGTATTATGCCAAAACTATTCTTTGCCGGCGGCAACGGCCAATGTTGTCATAAGCTGCCGTTAAACTGGGAAACCAACCTAATTCCCATCTTCCAGCTGTATCTTAGTTTCATCACGTGTCGAAAACATTTGCCGTTCTACGGTGAAACGATAAAATAAATTGTATTCCTATCGACGTTAATTTATTACGTAACAAGTTTGTTATCATTAACCCTCGGGTTACCAAGGGGGGGGTATCCACCACCCCTAATGTTTTTTCATCTCAAACTTTTTCCGTATGGAATAAAAATTTGACCTTTTAAGTAGCTGTAGGTGGTTAATTTACACACGTTTTGAGGTAAAATGTGAGACGATATCTCACACCGTTCAAAAGTATACCCAATATACCCGAGGTACCAGAGGGGTGGATAACACCCCCTAGATTTTCGACAATATCTTATCTGTCATTTAATATTAAGAGATACAAATTACACCATTCTATAGAGGGAATGTGGGGCTACATTTCTGTGGTCACCGAGTTGACCTGAGACAACAGGAAGTGCTCAAAATAAATTAAAATGTATGAAAATATGTTACACTTTCACACATTTTTCATGTTTTTTCGATTATAACGTATTCATAATTTATCTTTGAAGAGAAATAAAATATGCCGTTGCGTAGAGGACAAGTAGTGCTATTTTTTCATACTGATTAATTTGTTTTTTGATGACCGGAAGTGTTCAAAATAAATAATAATACGCGTAATCTGTGTGAAAATGGCTGAAAACAGCATCACAACGTAAACAGATATATATGTATGGATATATATATGGATATATATGTATGGATATATTTTTATACGTATATAAACATGTATGTGATCATCATGGATACATAGATCAGTTTCAAAACACACATAATCTTATATTTGTTTATACAAAAAGTACAAAATGTACGCAATAATATAAAATATCGCTAATTATCGGTTCCTTTGTTTAAAATGATGTAATTTCGAGGTGCATTCACATAATGTACAACTAAATATACCATTTTGTACAGAATTGAATGCTGAATCCATTGGTGTATTACAAGAAATGATATGTGAAACCAAACCCGAAATCCAGGGTGGTGGTGGTAACCACCCCCCTTCGTAGTCCGTGTCACAAAAAAGCTTGGTAGCCCGAGGGTTAAACAGCAGAAACTACCATAATGAAATACGATTTTGAAATTGGCCACCTTCAAACAATTGTTTCTTTGTGCTATAATATTATAATTGTGAAATTGTGTGAGTATTATTATGTCACGCGTGCTTTAGTGACAGGCAGTTCCAGTCCCAAGCCAAGAAGAAGGAGGAGGGTGTCGCTAATCACTTTGTTTTTACACGGCATCGTTAAACGAAACTGTTATGCATACCCAACTCGATAAGTCAAACTCAAATACCTTTAGATAGGTAAGTGTGACGTCACCGGCTCTGTCAGCCACAAGATGTTGTTAAAAGCTTAATTTTTCCATTGATATACTACGCAATTTATGGCAGTATTCTGCTAAACTAATTTTTTCCGACGTCAGCTGTCTACGTTACCAAAGATGTTGTTAAATCTGGTTTTAAATTTTAAATTTATTAGAATTTCTAAGGCAAACGATCTTGGCAACCGTGAGATGTCGCTAAACAGTGCATAAAGCAGAGTGTATTGCATTGCAAGGGACTTTATTTAAAAAATATTTTTCATAATAATCATGAGCCTGTTTGTTTAAAAATAATCTGCTTCTAGAAAAGATAATTCAGTTAGTAATAAATGTGTTGTCAATTAAACCTATTTTGGTTTGCATCGCAGTGCCTACATGGTGACCCTAACAGAATTTGTTTTGTTTAGGTCGGGGTTCATTACCTAGTCGCAGATCTCTTTGTTCTGCTACACAGGGTGATCTGATTAACAATTCCCAGTGTAACAGGGAAGCCTT